>WNGS01000851.1:0-7500 GCA_020271785.1 Procambarus virginalis | reverse complement strand
TAGCATTTTATCAAATCACCTCATTTTATGGGGCAACACATGAGGAACACGAATGCAAACAAGCCTGAATGGTCCCCAGGACTAGATACAACTGAAAACTCACACCCCAGAAGTGACTCGAACCCATACTGCCAGGAGCAACGCAAGTGGTATGTACAGGGACGCCTTAAACCACAAGTGATGGTCAAGTGGTTTAAAGTTAGATATTTCTTCTCCTACCACCCCTATTCTTTTGGTATGTGTGTATATTTATCTAACTTTATTTGAAAATGTCATTACACAAATAGTTACAATATTGATTACATGCAGGGTATAAGGCTGGTTGTCACAAGTTGAATAGGTCCTCCAGCTCCTCAGATGGCGGGCAGGAACCATGGATGCAGTGTGCATTTCCTCTCTGGATTGCCACACTAAGGCGCTGAAAAAGAAAACTGGCAGCTCTAGGGTCTCTAGTTATTTCGATTAGCTTAGACCCCAACTCCTTCAAAAAGCAAGCAGCGTTTTTACCCCAGGCACCAAGTGTCTCTGAGGCAATGGGGACAAAATTGTAGTGGTGCTCAAGGTCTCTGTATTTACGTGACTTGGCCTCTTCCCGGTGATTGGCAGCTCCTCTTGCTTGTCTAGCACTGAAGTCAACATAGGTATTGGCTAAAGTTGAAACGCATGCGTAGTCCCACACCAGCTGTCTACCATTCTTCCAGAGATTCACCATGATTCCATCTGGGCGACCGACAGGCTCATCAGAGTTGCGGGACATTAGGTAGCGGGGCTCTCTCTCTGCTGGACAACCGGCTGTGGTAAGGCTTCTCTTAATAATGTCATTGACCTCGCCGTGTCTTGCATGCCATCCTCCTGTCCTTTGGCAGAGAAGACCATGCCGTTCGTACCTGTCGGCCTCTGTCTCACCACAAATACACCTGTATTCGGTGTGGATTGGGGCAGCGAGGTGGAGAGCCACGGCAACTCGGAGGGCCTGCGGTGTGTGATGGGTGCCGGTTGCTGACATTGGGGTTGCTAATAGAAAATCACCTGCATGGGGAGCTGCTACAGCTCTAAGTCGGGCAGTGTCATGTGGTGTTGTCGCAGCTTCTAGCAAAGTCGCAGCTTCTTGGTCGGCAATGGGGCGATCCCAGCTGGATTGCTTATGGGCTTCAGAAGGCGGTGGTTGGGGTGCTGGTCCTGCGAGAGAGACCCATTTGGTTGTGCAGTCTGTGAAGCTGGGATCATGTACCCCTGCCTGTTGAACTAGGTGCTCAGGTAGGATTTCCTTCATCAAGTTGTCAGACCCCACTGAAGAGGACAGGAACGCTGGTACAGCAATTTGTGTTGCAGTGCGCACGCCAAGGGCCCCGAGTCTGACAGGAAGGGAGGCCTGTTTCCACTGTGAGTCGCTGAGGGAAAGATTGAGGGCTTTTTCTAGTGTTGATTTCAGCAAGCTGTCGTACTCTTCTAATGTAATATTGTTGAAAGATGTCGAACATCTTAGAAAGTAGGTCCGCCTGGGGAGGGAGAAGCATCTGGTGATGAGGTAAAGTGCATCATGAGCTTCGATGTCTTCAATCCTGTCGTTCATCCTCTTCAGGTCAGTGATCTTCTTACCAAGGACCTCGTCGATGGCATTCCCTCCAAGAGGAGCACCTAGGAGTGTGCTGTCCTCAGGGTTGGTTGTATGAATGTCAGGCAAAACAACCTTTATTTGCTCTATTATGTGCTGGTTGGTGGAGTTTATTTCGCACTTGAAAGAGTTCAGGGAAAGGCCTAGACTTGCTCCTTGCTCCTGAATTATTCTTATGTCGTCCAAAAATGAGGCTGGGGAGCCGGCTAGAGTACCATCGTCCAAAAACCAAATATTGAGCTCACTGGACAGGTTATCGGTGACTTCCTTGATGACTAGGCAGAAAAGAAAAGGAACAAGGGGTTACCATGTTGGACACCTTCTTGTGATTCAATTTCATGTTCCCCAAAAGCTGAGTTAGATTCATGCTGTAGCATGAGTTTACAAACGGGTAGAGGGAAGGAAAAAGGCGATGAACCTCATTGAGTACTGCATTCCTTCTAACCAGATTGAAAGCATTTTTGAAGTCCACCTTTATCAGGGCTTTTTCATCCGTAATGTTGGCAATGTAGGCTCTAGCTGCATGAGCCGCTGCCTCACACCCTTGGGGAATGCCAAACCCAAGCTGTTTTGGCTTCAGCATGTCGGCTGCTGCCTGACTAACTGCTCTAGCAGCAGCCTTAGCGAGACGCCGGAGTGAATTGCCCACAGCTATCGGTCTGATTCCTTCATCTTTTTTCTATATATATGTATATATATATATATATTACAATGGTTTGGGGTGAGGTGAGAACAAACACAGAACACGAAACAATGGGTATAAGGGAAGAATAGATCTGTAACTGCAGAAGGCCTATTGGCCCGTATTTCTTGATGTTTCTATATTGGAGCGGAGTCTTGAAGTGGGTAGAATATAGTAGTGCGTTAATTGGCTGTTGATTGCTGGTGTTGACTTCTTGATGTGTAGTGCCTCGCAGATGTCAAGCCGCCTGTTGTCGCTGTATCTATCAATGATTTCTGTGTTGTTTGTTAAGATTTCTCTGGTGATGGTTTGGTTGTGGGAAGAGATTATATGTTCCTTGAGCATATATATATATATATATATATATATATATATATATATATATATATATATATATATATATATATACATATATATATATATATATATATATATATGCGGAAAATCCACAGAGAAAAATGAAAGGAGGTAACGTTTCGACTTTGTTAAAGCCTTTGTCAAACCAGACTGACCAATATATATATATATATATATATATATATTATATATATATATATATATATATATATATATATATATATATATATATATATATATTGTGACGGTAAAGTAGTGGAGTATGGTGTTCGGCAGTCTTCCACTGGCAGATGTCAATGCCTGGTCACACATATGTATAAAAAAAAGATTGACTGCTTGTCTGATAGTCTGTGGTAAGGTAAGGTAAGATACACAAAACACAAGAAAAACAATGAAATTTAATTACTCTAAAAAACAAATTTAAATAATGACAATTCCTTGGCATTGAAATAGTGCAAAAGAAATAACAAGTGAAAATATATAACAATATGAATACGAGACGTTACGTTAACAGGAATACAAAGATAAAGTGGTGCTGGGAATATATGAGCAAGCTAACAACCGCTATTTGATCACACGAGGTGAATCAACTACATGTTCTCAGCTATAGAGCACAAGATATTCTGAGGTGGTACAGCTCGCTGACTCCAACGTTGACTTGACGACTTGCGTGAGTGGTGGAGGACTGGAGTGGCGAGATCATGAACAGCCAATGAGAATGCAGGCAGTCCCACAGCTGGTAGTTTGCTAGTTGAAGTGCAGTCGGCGAGGAGTGTGAGGGGGGAGGGGGTAAGCAGGTGCGTGTGGCTGTCTTGATATACGTTTTAGCTACTGTAGAACGTATCTTGAATGTAGCTTTGAACGTGACGATTATAGGGAAGAGCAGGCTCAATCTCTTGGAAGAGATTATCGTCACAACTCTCCCCCGAAGCCTGCGGTTCCGGTGAAGTCACGTTCTCGGGAGGTAGAGTGGTAGGTGGAGCAGTCTCTACCTCAGTGAAGCTGGAGAGGGCGTCTGATATGATGTAGTCAGACTCCTGAGTGTAGCAATCTCCAGGCTGAAATGTTGCAGCTAGCAAGCCCCTTGTAGAAGTAGTCGATGGTTGAGTTGGGCTGGTTGTAGGAAGTGAAGGCTGTGGTCCGTGTAGATGGTAGTGGACCGAGTACTTTGCAGGTATGGTGCAAAGTGCTACTTGTTCAGGACGATGAGTAGCTCCTTTTTGATCGTGTTGTAGTTTCTGGTAGTTGGTAGGTAGAATTTCTTCGCCTTGTTGTATCAGGTCACCCCCGATGCCGGTACCACTAGCGTCGATAAGGAAGATGGGAGACTTGGTGATATCTGGCGAGGCGAGAGTAGTATTAGAATAAGGTAAAGGAGCACTATTACTATTATTGTCCTGAAAGTGATTATGGATGTCAGTAAGGATTTCCGAGTTAGAAAGCGCTGTCTCAGTGTCAGTGCTTTCGGAGGAGAAGCAGGGAAGGTCTCACTGTGGCTGTATGGACCTGTAAAGGTGGAGTAGTTGGTTAGCACAGTGGGAGGAACACCATGATAAAGCTTCAATAAGTTGATGTGGCACAGCTGGGTCTTCCGCCGCCTATCGGGGGTCTCGAGAACGTAGTTGAAGTTATTCCTGCACTCCTTAACACGGTAGGGTCCTGAAAACCTGTTTTGTAAAGGAGAACCTGGGATAGGGAAATAGGCGAGTACTAAGTCTCCCGGTTTAAACTTCCTTACTTGGCAGTGCTGGTCGTAACGAGTCTTCATCCTCTCTTGGGCTTTCAGTAGGTTGTTTCTGGCAAAGGAATGGACCCTCTCTAGAATGTGTCGGAGGTTTTGAAGAAACTGGGGCACATTCTGATGCTCACTGAAGGTGGCATCACGTAGAGAATCCTTGAAAGCCTTGAGAGGTGTACGGCACTTACGTCCGTAGAGCATCTCATAAGGAGATACTCCTAGTGACTCGTTGGGAAGACTTCTGAAAATACACATGATGAGATCAAGTTGCCTATCCCAATCCTTTGAGGTCTCATTACAAAACTTTTTTAAGAGTGCCTTGATAGTCTGATGACTACGTTCAAGAGAACCCTGTGAAGCAGGATGATAGGGGCTGGACAGTACCTGTTTGATGTTGAACTCCTCCAGAGTCCGTTTGAAGAGATCACTGGTGAAGTTGGTGCCACAGTCGCTCTGAATCTCCCTCGGAAATCCATACTGGGTGAAGATCTTTATAAATTCTTCACCACTGTAGCAGCCGTAATGTTTTTCACTGGAACTGCTATCGGGAATCTGGTGGTAGGACACAGGATGGTTAAGATATAGGCGTTGCCGGAACTGGTCCGAGGCAAGGACCAACACAGTCAATAATAAGTCTGTGGAAAGGTTCCTCAGGCACCTGGATGGGTGTCAGTGGTGCTCTGGGGATCGAAACGTTCGGTTTACCTGCCATCTGACACACGTGGCATTGCTTTACATGTTGCTTTACATCATTAACCATACCTGGCCAGTAGTAGTCTTGACGAATCCCATGGTATGTCTTGTTAACCCGTAGTGTGATAGTGCTCCGTGGGCCAGGTGTAGAATCGTGGGCCGCAGGCTGGTAGGAATCACTAGTTGTTCAACGTTTGCCCAATCGTCCTCCTCCTTCAGTTTACTGGGTCTGTATCTGCGATAGAGTAACTCGTTCTCTAAGAAGAACCCAGGAATACTGTCGGATTGAGTCTCAGCCTGAAAGAATAATGGTGTCAAGGTAAGATCTTCTCTCTGTAACTTACGGAACTCCAAAGCGGTCAGATTAGGGGTAGTTTCGAAGGGTCTTGAGGGACAGCGGTAGCAGTAGAGTCAGCTGGCTGCGGTCGTGCTGCTTGAGCACGGGTGGTCACCATAACAGGAGGAGAAACTTCATCACTCTCTTGAACCTTTGCTGGAACATGCTTAAAAATCGGATTATCCAACACAGAGTTACCCACCTGGGGGTTTGTCCTTGACGATCAGGTTGGTCGGTTGCAGGTCTTCTGCCAAGTCGTTGCCCAGGAGAAGTTGCACTCCAGGCATGGGAAAGGCTTTTCCCTGACGGCGACTTGGACTTCACCGGTCACGAAGGGACAATCCAGGTGGACTCTGGCGAGAGGATAAGGAGTAGTAGCAGTGAGGTCAGTGATGAAGACAGTCTCTCCTGTGTAGGCGACGTTGGGCACAGCTGATTTCAAGACGATCGATTGAAGAGCCGCTGTGTCCCTCAAGATCTTAAGTCCAAAACGTCCCTCAGAATCTGAACCGTTGGTAGTGATAGTTCCTGGATACAGATGCTTGCTAAAGAGAGAAAGATCATTAACATGAACACCAACATTCATTACAGGCTTACCGGACTTAGGAGGAGTCTGTTTGGGTTTGTGGATTCGGTGTTACCTTTATATGGAGACTTACCACATTTTTCTATGGTATGTCCATAGAGTCTACAATACTTACAGTACAGTTGAGAGGTACCTTGATCGGGGCTCACTTTCTCGTAACTGTACCAAGACTTCTTACTGGTAGGTGGTTCTGGTGTCAGCCGGTGGATGAGGCTGTAAGTGTCAGCCGACTTCGCGCATTTCACCAAGTCGGTCTCTTCCTTATCTGCTAAGTATAGGCGGACAGGAGGAGGTACACGCCTCAAGATTCTTCAACCAGCATGAGGTTGACGAGTTCTGGAAAAGTAGAGACATGTGCTGCCTCCAGCCATTTCATAAAATATCTCCGTTTGGTGTTGGCAAATTCTAAGAAGGTGGTGGTACTTGCCTTTATGTAGTCACGGAACTTTCGTCGGTAGCTTTCGGTGGAGAGAAGGTAGGCGTCCAACACAGCTTGCTTCAGGTTGGGTAGTCGTTTTCAGACGCCAAAGTGCTGAGTGTGACTGCTGCTCTACCTGTAAGATGTACTCGGAGAAGGGTAGCCCATTGGTCGTCAGGCCAACTAAGTTGATTAGCAAGGGTCTCAAAATTGTAAAAAAAACATCAACCTCCGTTTCTACGAACGGTGGCATTAACTTACTTGCATGGGAGACATTGAAACTTGGAGGAGAAGCTAGCTGCAGCTTGTTGACGTTGAGCTTGGTGTGTAGCGTCCAACGTGAGTTCTTTTGAAGACGTTCTAGAGCCAGATCAGCTTGCTGCTTTTCGTGTTCGCGTTGCATCTCCATGTGACGTGTTTTGCTTCAAGTTGTACTCTTTCACGCTCTCTTAATGTGGCCAACTCACGTTCTTCTCGTCCTTGAAGTAGGAGGCCTCTCTTTCACTTTCTTCCTTCTCAGTGCCTCTCGCTACTTGAGGCGGATTTCTTCTGCTTCTTGAACGGAGCTCTCTTCTTGTTGTTCCTTAAGCTGCGCTTTCTTTCTTTCTTTCTCAGGTGGGCCTCTCGCTCCTTGAGGCTGATTTCTTCTTTCTTGAATTGAGGTCACGTTCTTCTTCCTTCCTGATGGCAGCCGCTTCTTTTGTTGCTCCCGCTCTCGATTTTAGCAAGTTCAAGTTTGAGTTTCATTGCCGTCAAATCATGCTTATCTGAAATAGTGTATTGTTCGTGAGTATCAGAGTCTATAATCCCTTCATCTAAAAAATGATCTAATAGTAGATTATGTACTTCATGCTTGTTGGCTCCATGGGGAACTTCTAGGTGATACTCATGTGCAAGAGTTAACAAGTCGACCCTCTTAGCATGACGTAAGTTCTCTATTTCACCTTCTGGATTTGACTGGAAAGCTTGCATACGAAACATGGTGAAAATAGCAAATATGAGACACGAATATACTGTGATGATATGGGAATGTCAGAAACAGGAAAACGTGGCAACTGGTACCTATCCTGTGAA
>WNGS01000850.1:37474-54390 GCA_020271785.1 Procambarus virginalis | reverse complement strand
TATTATCTCGGCTGATATTACCTCGGCTGCCTGGAAGGTCAGTCTGGGATATTACCTCGGCTGCCTGCAAGATCAGTCTGGGATATTTCCTCGGCTGCCCGGAAGGTAAGTCTGGGATATTACCTCAGCTGCCCGGAAAGTCAGTCTGGTATATTACCTCGGCAGCCTGGAAGGTCAGTCTGGGATATTATTTAAGGATGAAAAAAACAGATTTCATTTGGTTCAAAGTTCTCCGTGAAGAAATGATTATATGTTACAACAATACGTTATTGTAAACAATTTAACAGTTCCCATCACAGATATACTGAAGCAGGAAGAACGTTATGTTCCTAACCTGTTTCAGCGTGTTTTAATAATAAGGACAGATTTTCATGCACAAAACCTGTTAAGGAACGGAAATATGCATTGAATGTCGAGCCCAGATTACGCTCAATGACTATTATACAAACACAAGCCTCTTAAGAAAATAAAAATATTACATATGTGTTCTGTGTTCTTACTTACTCTTACTTATTCTTACTTACTCTTACTCTGTGTTCCCTTTTGACATTTTGTAAAAGTTTTGTTGACGTTTATGTTACATTTCTCTCAGATAAAAAAAAAACATGAGAAGAAAAACGTCAAAAAGTATAATCTTAACCACATATAGACACCTGTATGTACCTCGGAATAAACTTGACCTTGACACACTACCTTGAATTTACTAACGACGAACCTACCCTGCTAGTCAGTGATCTTAATGCCAGGCATCCACACTTTAATATCAACTGTCATCAGCCCAATGTCAATGGACGGAAACTGTCACTATGTTAGGGGAAGCGAAAACCTTAGGATCCTGGGTGATGAACAAGTAACTCACCTCAGAGGAGGAAGATTAGACTATGCGCTTCAGCTGAATGCACAGGAGACGGTTACCAGTACACACATTGTACACAGTTTATGCAGTGACCAATGGGCACCGATTACCACCGTCGACATGAGCGAGAGAAGGAAAGAGACAAATAAAAGAAAAACGTCATCACTCGGACCGGATACGAGGACGCACTTTTTAAACAAGGTGAGTGACTGGTTCACGGAATACCAAATCCCAGAAGACATTGATACATTTGTTGATGACCTTAATAAGCAAATTGAGCACTGTCTCAGAATTCCTCACCATACGACTGGTCGAAGTAACCCTCAGAAGAAGAAACTAAAATAAGATGAGAAAGACTGTATTGAGCATCCTCTTGTAAATGCAAAGAGCATGAGAGTGAGTACCGGAGACATCCCACTGAAAGTAGCCAAGAGCTGTTTAAAACTGTGTCAAGTAGCCAGGGAAGAGAAGATTAAAGAGCGGGAAAGACAATGACTGGAAATCACTAGCTTTATAGGAAGAGAAACATCTGCCAGATAAGTGTAGGCCAAAAATTCAGATCGCTAATGAGGGGAGGGGGGCAAAACCCGCCCTGCGGGACACAAAGACCCCCAGGGTAAGGCTGAAGAACTAATAAACAAGTGGAGTGATGCAGCATCCTCCTCCTCCCTCCCTGCAGAAATAAACAAGGAACAGCTCCTGCGACATATTGACAGAAGACTTGGGATAACAAGAGCACAATCTAGTGATGACGAGTATGGGCAACCAATCACAGCCCACGAAGTAAGGGGGGCTATGAAAAAGGGCAAAAGTACTGCACCTAGGTGAAGATGGCGTCACCTACGACACACTCAATGCACTGTGATGTGGCTGGAATGCAATACTCCACCTGTTCAACAAATCACTCCTAGGTGGAGTGTTGCCCACCCAATGGAATCACGCAATAATTTTCCCATACCAATGCCCAATGACCCTGGCAGTTATAGACTTATCAGTCTCGTGTCATGCACATGCAAGATGCTTGAAAGATCATCCTAAAACTAATATTGCACAAAATAGGCAGGCTAGGAGAGGGGGTCAATGGCTTTGTTAAAGGACGAAGCACGGTAAATTGTATAGTTAATTACTTGGCTAATGACACGTATGTATTCTGTATTTATTAACATCAAAGGAGACATCGAGAAAGCACAAAGAATTGGGATCCAGGACGAGCTTGCATGCTTGGGTGTCAAGGGGAGACTCGTGAAATGTATTGAAGAATCCCTCACAAGGAGGAAAGCCAAGGTCTGCTTCAAAGGAGCAATCTTGAGAACAGTGAGTATAGAACTCTGGGATCCCCCCCCCAAGGAGCGTTCTTAAGCCCAACCCTATTTAACATACTTATGAACTCTATTGCAAGTACTGAATTTCCGAAAAGAACACAACAAGTGGGATATGGTGATTATGTTCTAATACAAGCTCCCACCTTCGGAAAAATTAAACAGTCCATTGAACTCCTTGGAAGGAAATGTGTTGAACTCCGTTTTATTCTCTCCACAAACAAGACAAGAATACTCTCATCACAAGCGGGGATAAAATGGGGAACTACAAATTAATAGTGTAACACTTGAATGCGTTAACCACTACCGGTACCTTGGCGTCACTGTCGGCTCTAACAAGGGAAAAAAAAGAGGCGCTCAACCAACTCATGGGAACATGCAAAAGTCGATTCAGAGCACTGAAAGCTATGACCTGGAATGTGCATGAAGCCTCTATTGCCGTGCTTAAAATGATCTACACAGCGTATGTGCGCTCCGTCATAGACTATGCCGCACCAGTTTTCTGCACTTATTTCCAAACCAATATGAAAAAAACTTGAAAGCATACAAAATGAAGCCATGACAATCATTCTTAGAGTCCCAAGAACTGCCAAATATCTAATCTAGGAGAAGAGTTGTTCCTCCCCAGTGTTAAAACAGAATTATCGAACTGAATGCTAAGCTTGCTATGAAAATAGCCAAAGGTTCCCATTACAATGACATTGCCAAGAAAAAACAGTTCTGTGCTGCTTACAGGGGGAAACAGGAGCAGCAAAAAAGAGCATCACAGATCAGTCTGCTACCTCGAAGAACTTCACCTGCTTCAGCAAGCCCGTGAGCTCATTCCTGTAGAGAGGTTACCTCCCTGGGTGGATGACCCATGCAGGATTATCATCAGTGAGATGGCAACGGAAAAGTTCAACATGATACCACAAGAAATGAGCCACAATTATCTCAAGGAAATTTATAAAGAAGCCGGAAATGAGTTAGGTCAAATCTACACTGATGGATCATCTAACCCTGCCAATGGCAGGGCTGGTGCAGCATACACTAATTAGGAATAATGCCTTTCAACACGGAAATGAAGGGAAAGCACGTATTGAGAACCATGCCTCTTCACATTAATTAAATTTCGGAGACTTGAGGCAAAGTGAAATTCACAGCAGTTCCTCCATCTACCATCATTCTATTATGCAAAAAGTACCGCACGTCTATGGGTCATCTAATAAGGTTAGCAGACTTCTAGATGTTACCACTGCTAGGCTTAGGCTCTACTACAAGTACCTCTGGGAGTTTGTAACATCTGCTGATGAAGATTTGACTAAATGTAAACTCTCAGCAGAACTATTCGCATACTTTGCATCAATATATACTGGAATGTGAAAAAATAGCAGAATTTAGAGATAACACCATTAATGGTTCCCAAAAAATGTGTAAGTACTTTATTCATAATGATGTGCTACCCGAAATCTTAGCGAAGTATCCAAAATTTGCTTACTGTAGCTAATGCATGCACATGACTGTAAAGCTGCCGCCCAGTTGGGTGGGTGTGCAGCAAGTCTAGTAACTGTGTGACTCACCAGAGATGTAAAGTGCCTTGTATAGTGACTTGTGAGCCTCCTTTTGAATCACTTGTGATGCAAAACATTGATGTGTGAATTTGTGTAGGTGATTAAATATGTATGTGAATGTATATATATGTGTACGTATGTATGAGTATGTGTCCATGTATATATAATTTTAAGTGTAAATAGCGTCAAAAAATTATTATTTGCTTAGTTAAACGAACTAGAGGGTTCAGTTCCTGAACCGATTATGTCTCTGTAATCCTTTACACCACCGCCCACGGGATGGGTATGGGGTGTACAATAATGAAATTGAAAAATTTAATTGCCTCTTCGAAGTAAGCGGAGTTAACCACCATTGTTATGGCTTCAAGATTCCTTTAACGAAACACTAATGGCACAGTGATCTGCACTGATTCAAAAGCAGCACTACAAAGCTTTACTAAAAATCGGGCAGAAAATCCTACGATAACCGCTAAAATCAAGAGAGAGCAGTGAGAGTTATCACCAATCAGGGAAGAGTGGTCAAATTTCTGGATTCCCTCATGTTGGAATATTTGGAAACGATCGAGCAGATGTGCTGGCTGCTGAAGGAGACCATATTGAATAATTTTTACTCTAGACTCATATTCAAATTAGAGGTAACATCAGGCAATATCACCGCGACAACGTTACTGAGGAAAGGAGGATAGAAGAACAAATCATTGAATCTGTATGCTGATACAACATGGTTGCAGCTGGCAATCCCAATCCTTAAGGACGAAGAGGAGGTAGCCGCGGGAGAGAGCGAGAATCTGTCTTGGATAGAAATATTCAAGAAGATTTAGAGTTTAAACAATTGTTGAGGAGCGAAATAGGCTTACAGGTTCCGGAAGACGAGAGGAAATGTCAGCACTGGAGAAATTCCCGACAGACCACTGGAACATTATCTAACACAGTGCACAGTTACAAACCCATTAAGATTTCTACTTTGATTCAACCGGGCAGAAAAAGTTGTCAAACACGTGGGACAAAATCTTACTGAAGCGACCATGCAAGTCATAAATACTCATACTCCGCCCAAGTAAAACAGAAACAAGTAATACTTAGTGGGCCAGCCAGAGGCTTAGGGCCCGCACAGGAATATCGCTGAAAAAAAGTTGAGAAGCAGAGTTCCTGAATCTGTGGTGAGAATAATGACGGACACCACCTAGACCATTATCTACGAGACTGAACATCTGTGAGACATTAGAAATATGTGAAGAATAATAAACCCCTTCATTGTTTGAAATTTGAAAATACTATTTGTCAAATATATATACTGTTTTTAAAAGATTTCACCATTTTACACCCCCATGATAACGTATGATTTTAATGGTTGTCGAATGTTAATCTTGTTTGTGAAGCTGTTCACTTCTTAAGCAAGTCCCAGCCATGTCTGGGGACAACTGATAGGATTAACAACCCAGTGGGTTTTCTTCCTATTGGGGAGTGCTGTACATGCTGCTATGGCCGTGTGTCCACTCACAGGAAAAGTGGCACTGCCAAATAAACTTGCTCCTCTTAGCAAAATTAAAATCTTGATAATCAAAAGCTGAAAATATATGTAAAATTTTCCAAGTCGTGAATAATAGCAAGATTGATGTACTAAGCAATTAGATAGTGGAATTTGGTAATATTCACTTAATAAAGATTGAAAAAAATAAGCAAAAACAAACTTAAATATTCCTAGGCCTAGTATAGCCCACAAATGTACTATATTAGGCCTCAGATATCATATTAGGCCAAAGAAGGTTAGGTTAGTCGAGTTTGTCAATGCAACATAAATAGAAAATCTTTTCCGGTTTGCCCAAATTGAATAGTACCGATCTCTACTTTCTAATTGCGGTGTATGTCGGTATATGCTCTATGGTCCTCATCGTTACTAAGTACGACCAAAACAAGACGATGGGCTGAATAATTATATATAATGACTACCAGTACCCGGCCACGCGTTGTTGTGGCTCAGCAACCTTCCCTGTCCCCCCCCCCCCATCATTCCCCACTCACCCGACTTTCTGCCTCCCAACCATTCCCCACTCCACCGTCGCCTCGTCCTCCCACCATTCCCCACTCCACTTTCCCTTTGTCCTCCACACCATTCTTAATTCCCCCATCCCCTTGTCTCCACCATCCCAAACTCCACCGTCCCCTCGTCCTTCCCCACCATTACCCCCTCCCTTGTCCCCTCGTCCTCCGCGCCATCTCTCACATCCGTTCCATCCTCATCCCCACAATTCCCCACTCCCTAGTCCAATGCCTTCCCAAATGGTCTGATGTTCCCATCAGAAAATTTGGAACATCAAGTGATCTGATATGTTCCCATCACTGAAATATAAGAAAAACAGTTAAAAAATTAAATGAAAATATGAAAAAATAAAATATTCACTATAATCACAAAATGAACGATATGGCGAACAACACAGCTCAATTCCAACGCAATTCACGCAAAATTAACGTATTTTTAAAAATTAAATTTTGCCCCAAGGGGCGAGTTTATTGAGCAGTGGCACTCATCCTGTGAATGGACCCCTATTGCACGCCCTGATGGCTTGCTTTAAATCAAAATGAAAAAAAATCAAAATCAATACAAATACAATTTATCAATGCAATTGGAAACATTGAAACGGCATTCGTGACATTTAGTATAGCGTGCATGTTCCTCTTACATACAACAGATGGCGCTGTTTTTCAAAAACGCATGTTTTTACCTTTCTCAGGGGTGGCATTTATATAGTAGTTATATAAAAAGACGCGCCTATTCAAATGCAACGTTATGTGAAAATTTCAAAGCAATCGGTAAAGAGGTTTCAAAGATTACCCTCACATGAAAAACACAGTTTTTCAGAAAAAGCACGTTTTTTTTAGTCACAGACGTGACATCTATATTGTATGTATATAAAAACCTGGTGGGATGCAAATGGAACGTTGTGTGAAAATTTAAAAACAATCTGTGAAGAATTTTCGGAGGTTAGTGGTTATGCACAAACGAACATTTCCATTTTTATTTATATAGATTTACCAAGTCATAGAATAACATCTGTAGAAATAGACATCATCCTGCTGTCATTATCATTATGCGAAAATATACCATCTTAGTTTTTAGTTAAAAATATGAAGGTTACCACCGTAGCATAAGCAAGGCGGAGCTTACCTGGGCGATGAGGTAAGGAGGAGATGGAGGTGTTGACTGACTGACGGCTGACTGTACTCGATCAACACCTGTAGCCAGCTTATAAGACGTTTGGGAAGAAGTGCCAACTGTCACTACCTTAAACATACTTTGCATGAATGGTAATGAATAAAATAACAATAATAAACTCACTGCTTCTGTGTATGTTTCTGTACTTATTTCCAAAATATTATTGCTCACGATGGCTGTCGAATACTGAATTAAATTCATAATTATTATGATTATTGTCAACATTTGAATCTGGCCAATTACAGGCTTACAGATGGTACGGTCAACGAATCAGAACACTGCATTTAAGACTAATAAATAATTTTAGCATTTCTAAAGCGAAGTCGATGATTTGTGTATGTCTGTGTACTCATTTAGATGTATTCATCTAGGTATTCTCACCAAAATGTACTCATCTAGGTGAACTCATCTAGATGTACTCATCTAAGTGAACTCACCTTTATTTAGTCATCATATGTACTAATTAATATGTAAAACGTTTGGTGTACTCACCTAGGTGTTCTCACCTTGACGTACTCACCTAGATGTATTCATCTAGGTCTACTCAACTCAGTGTATTCATCTAGGTATACTCATCTAGGTAACCCTGACTTAAATGTACTTGCCAAGGTGCTCTAAACAAGGAGTTCACTATACTAGATGTTCTCCTAAGTGTATTCACCTAGGTGACTCACCAGGTTTGGGAAATTATTATCGCTGTGTGAGTAAATACTAACTAAATATTTTCTAATTACTCATTAATGTGAACTCTTTATGAGAAGTAAATTCTCAGTTTCTCGATGAACTAATAATTAATATATAAATTTTAACTGTGATGTGAACCAATGAAAGCTAAGTTTCCTTGTCCACTACGTCACTTACCATTATAAACAAATTAACAATCAACCGTACTTTCATGCAAGCCTAAAAATATATCTTGACTAAAAGAACATTAATTTGTTAAAGAACTCTTCAGTGGAAAGGTTGATATCACATATTACTAAATAGTAAAATTGTGATGCCTCTAATAATCACTAATTATAATATTCTCCCCATTGCCCAACCCCTACTCCTAATAGAGAGTCACATTTTGGCCTATACTCTCCGTAACGCCAGATATTGTCGTACTAGAAAGCGGTAGCGGCTCGCGAAATTGACACACTGCCTCGTTTTCTGCTTTGGGTCCTCGGATAGGTTAGGGTAAGGGCACTTTGTTGGACAGTTTCTTGACGTTGGGAAACCTTATGAGGACGGGCTGCGCTTAGAGGGAAAGCGCCGGGGAGTAATCTCCACGGCGCCATTACAGCCAGACGTGGTCGTTGAGAGCGACTGTTAACCTTCACTACCATCTGGCAGTTGGTCGGTCCCAATCCACACTTAGATTTTCCTCTAAGTGACATCCATAACAACCGTATTGTTCTGTTTTATAGCAAGATTTATGAGTATATGAGCGTAAGGGATGGTTGGGTGGGGTTATGAAGCATGACAACTAAAGTTATCAAGAAATATATCCATTAGAATGAAATCTAATCATAACTCAGAATGAGACAGTTAATAGTAATTATAGGTTGATTGTTGAAATTACTAATAAATCTGCCGGCAGGAGGAACTGTAAACCAGGTTTACCCCCAAGGAGGACACTGGAGCAGTCATATTTTGGTTACATGTGTCGAGGATTCTCTACACTTTTTGACAGCTAAGCCCTTAATGCATTTCTTCCATGCCCTTTTGCTTCTACTTTTTGCCTCCAGACACAACCTGTGGAACAATGGGCTAATGCTCGTATTTCTTCCTTGAACTTATAATGGTGGTATAAATCACCCGTCAGCTTCTTTGAGTTTGTTCGTTACATAATGCATCACGTCCTGTGTTGATTTTTCTATGAGTTCTCTTCCCCTACCAAGAACTTTCTGACCTGCTGGTGTTCCTTTCCCCTATTTGCTAGTTTTAAAATGTTCCCCCAGGTTACATCTTCCTTTGGTCTTCAGTGTCATATGTATTCAAAGACTAAAACACAGCTTTGGCTCCGATTGGCATTTCTTGGTCAATGTTTTCAATGTCTATCTCACCCTGAGAAAATATTAGGTCTATCTAGCTGGTTGATCACCGCCCGTTCTCCTTCTTTCCTCTGTGACATGTTGCATTAAGGAAGCTCCTCTCTATTTCTTCTAAAAGATTTTCTCTCTATTTCTCTTCCCCTCCTTTTGGGTACATTGTTTCCTAATCGAATAGGACATGATTGAAGTCTCCCTCTCCTGAAAGTAAAAACTCTCTCAAAACGTCTAAAAGTTTTTGCTTTCAATCTATGGGCTGTCTGCCACTCCCTGCATGGTATTCTGCTCAGTTCACAATTTAGCATTCTTGCCCTTGTCTTCAGTGGTTCTCTAGATGTTGTTGATTACTGCTAAAACAACTTTCTCTCCCTCTGATTAAATGATTCCCAAAATGCAGGTCATGTAGTTTCTTGCTATCTTCAATGAAATTTCCTTAAGGATGTAGTGCCTTTCTTCTATCAGTGCAACACCTCCTCCTTCTTTTTGCAGTCATTCACTTCTCATTATCTGGTATTCCCTTGGGAATACTGTATTGCAACTCTTATCAGTTAGTGTGGTCTCTACTAATGCTATTAAATCAAGGTCGGTTTCCTGAGTCCTTTTCTTGATTTATCGGATATATTTCACAGTCCATCAGCCTTAGTGTACCAGATCTTCTGGGTCTTCATTGCTGGCTTGTCTCCTGACTGGTTAGTTTTCAGCCTTGATATGAGGCATAGGTTAGCTTCAGGATGAATTTTGGAAAAGGGAGGGAGCAGGTGGATATATGTCTGTGAGACACTGTGTTGGGATTGGGGTGTGAAAACCCGAATCCTTCGACCTGGGTTTCCAGTTGTTCATTCCTTATGCTGCTTCCTTACGTTATGCCACACACTAGTTTCAATTTTTGTGCATAGTGTTCCCTCATGGTGAGTGTTGGTCTTGTATCTTCTGGGGGGATGTGAAGGTGTCTTGTCTTACTCCCTCATCTTCCTGAGCATTACCCACTCTCCTCCCTTCTCCACTTTGTTCTGCCCATTTTTTCCTATCTTTATTTTCATTTCATCCCTTGCTCATGTCATTTTCCAAGCATAGCCTTTCAAATCCTTTTATTGTTCTAAGATTTCTTTGTCCGGTCATCAAGATTCACGGAGCTGCTTCATTTGTAAATATTTGATCCAGTTGTCTATTTTCCTGTTTGCTTGTGATAAGTAAATGACCCCATCTTTAAATTTCTGCCAAATGCCTCTCAGCCTCTCGAAGGCGTAGCTCTCTCAAGAGCTCTGCAACAGATTTTTCTCTCCAACTGCATATAGTATTCATCGGTTTCTGCAGTTATCTTAGGGAGTCCCTGAATTATTATCGTTCTCTACCTTTGTATTTCCCTCTTAGTCTGCTCCTACATCGACGGTGAATTTGTTTTCTGTAGGGCCAAATCAATTACATTTCATTGTTGCTACTGTTTTTTGGCTCACATGGTACCATTTACAGGGTTCAGGTTTTCGAGTGTATTCTCAATGGTTGTTAGCCTTTCCTGGCGAGGCTAGCATTCATCTGTCTTGTTTGTTTGGGCTTTGCTCATGTCGTCTGCCAGGTTTCTTATTTTCTGTTCCCATTTTGTTTCCTAATTCCTGTATTGTTTCCTACAAGCTACTATAATTTTACCCATTTCCTTCCTCAAAAACGTTAAGCTTCCACATCCTGTTTCATTATTCTCTCTTGGCACTGTTTTTCCTCATTTGCTACCTCCCTGAATTTGATTTTGTTTAGTTCCGCAATTTTAGTAATTTTGCTTTCAAATTTCTCACCGAAATCCTCAATCTATTTCTCGCAATAATTTGTCATCATCATTATCATGTAATTCCATTTTTGTTTAGAGTCCTCCTTTAGCCTCTTTATTTGCTCCATCATGCCTTTCCTTTCGGTTACCTTGCATTGATTCCAGGGGTCAAGGTCCCTGCGGCCCTTTCTTTAACCAGGTCTTCACTATCCTTAAGAACCAATATTTTTTTTTATTTCTCCACTAGCATTACTTGGCCAGGCGTTGCTGTGGCTCAGCAACGCCTGAGCCACAGCAACCTTCCCTGTCCCCCAGTCCTCCCCACCATTTCCCCCTCACCCATCTCCTCGGCCTCCCAACCATTCCCCACTGCACCGTCCCCTCGTCTACCCCACCATTCTCCACTCCACTAACTCCTCTTCCTTTCCACATGCCCCACTCCCCTGTCCCTTTGTCCTCCCCACCATTCTCCATTCCCCCATCCCCTTGTCCCCACCATCCCAAACTCCCCCGTCCCTTCGTCCTTCCCCACCATTGCCCCCTCCCTTGTCCCCTCATCCTCCCCCACCATGCTGGCCGAGCGGACAGCATGCGGGACTTGTGATCCTGTGGTCCTGGGTTCGATCCCAGGCGCCGGCGAGGAACAATGGGCAGAGTTTCTTTCACCCTATGCCCCTGTTACCTAGCAGTAAAATAGGTACCTGGGTGTTAGTCAGCTGTCACGGGCTGCTTCCTGGGGGTGGAGGCCTGGTCGAGGACTGGGCCGCGGGGACACTAAAGCCCCAAAATCATCTCAAGATAACCTCAAGATAACCATTCCCCACTCCCTCGTCCGATACCTTCCCAAATGGTCTGATGTTCCCATCAGGAAATTGGGAACATCAAGTGATCTAATGTTCCCATCACTGAAATATAACAAAAACAGTAAAAAAAAATGAAATGAAAATAATAAAAATAAAAAAATATACTATACTCACAAAATGAACGGTATGGTAAACAACACACCTCAATTCCAGCGCAATTCACTCAAAATAATTAAATCAAAATGAAAATATATCAAAATCTATGAAAAATAAGTTTATCAATGCAATGAGAAACATTGATATGGAATTGTAATATATTTAGCATAGCAAGTGTGTGTTGCTCTTACATGCAACAGATGGCGCTGTTTGTCAAGAAAAGCACAGTTTTACTTGTCACAGGTGTGGCATCTATACTTATACTTACGAAATGAACCGTATAGTAAACAACACAGCTCAATTCCTATACAATGTCACACAAAATAATTCAATAAAAAATAAAACAAATCGAAATCTATGAAAATAAAATTTATCAATGCATTCGGAAACATTGAAATGGAATTCGTGACATATTTAGTAAAGCGTGAATAATGCTATCATGTGCAACAGATGGAACTGTTTTTCAAAAACGTATGCTTTTACCTGTCACAGGGGTGTCATCTATATAGTGGGTATATAAAAAGACGCGCCTATTCGAATGCAACGTTGTGTCAAAATTTTAAAGCAATCGGTGAAGAACTATCGGAGATTACAGTGTGTGTTGCTCTTACGTCAAACAGTTGGCGCTGTTTTTCAAAAAAGGCATGTTTTCTTCCTGTCAGAGGTGAGACATGTATATAGTAGATAAATAAAAAGACACGCCTATTAGAATTCAACGTTGTGCCAAAATTTCTCAGCAATCGGTAAAGAGGTTTCGAAGATTTCCCTCACATGAAAAAAACAGTTTTTCAGAAAAAAACATATTTTTTTTACCGTCACAGACGTGACATCTATATAGTATGTCTATAAAAAAAAACTTGCCGGATGCGAATGGAACATTGTGTGAACATTTCAAAGCAATCGGTAAAGAACTTTCGGAGATTGGCGATTTTAAACAAACAAACATTTCCATATTTATTTATATAGATTATCTCCCTTGATATTTCATCTTCTGTCTTCTCCATCATGTTGAATCTTGCCATGCTAAACGTTCTTTCACTTGCTATGGTTTAATGGTAATTCAGAGATACAAATACTATGTAGCTATTGAGGGATAAGGAAGAGATTCCAAGAGCGAGAAACAGATTTGAAAACAGTATAAGAGTTTGAGTGAGGAAAAGTTGGTGGAAGGCACAGAGTGTAATTTGTGAGTGTGTGTGTGGGTTTGTGTGTGTGTGTGTACTCACCTATTTGTACTCACCTATTTGTGCTTGCGGGGGTTGAGCTTTGGCTCTTTGGTCCCGCCTCTCAACTGTCAATCAACCGGTGTACAGATTCCCGAGCCTACTGGGCTCTATCATATCTACCCTTGAAACTGTGTATGGAGTCAGCCTCCACCACATCACTGCCTAATGCATTCCACCCGTTAACTACTCTGACACTGAAAAAGTTCCTTCTAACGTCTCTGTGGCTCATGTGGGTACTCAGTTTCCACCTGTGTCCCCTTGTTCGCGTCCCCCCAGTGTTGAATAGTTTGTCCTTGTCTACCCGGTCGATTCCTCTGAGGATTTTGTAGGTTGTGATCATATCTCCCCTTACTCTTCTGTCTTCCAGTGTCGTAAGGTGCATTTCCCGCAGCCTTTCCTCGTAACTCATGCCTCTTAGTTCTGGGACTAGTCTAGTGGCATACCTTTGGACTTTTTCCAGCTTCGTCTTGTGCTTGACAAGGTACGGCTCCATGCTGGGGCTGCATACTCCAGGATTGGTCTTACATATGTGGTGTACAAGATTCTGAATGATTCCTTACACAGGTTCCTGAACGCTGTTCTGATGTTAGCCAGCCTCGCATATGCCGCAGATGTTATCCTTTTTATGTGGGCTTCAGGAGACAGGTTTGGTGTGATGTCAACTCCTAGATCTTTCTCTCTGTCCGTTTCATTAAGTACTTCATCTCCTATTCTGTATCCTGTGTCTGGCCTCCTGTTTCCACTGCCTAGTTTCATTACTTTGCATTTACTCGGGTTGAACTTCAACAGCCATTTGTTGGACCATTCACTCAGTCTGTCTAGGTCGTCTTGTAGCCTCCTACTATCGTCCTCGGTTTCATTCCTCCTCATAATTTTTGCATCATCGGCAAACATTGAGAGAAACGATTCTATACCCTCTGGGAGATCATTTACATATATCAGAAACAGTATAGGTCCAAGGACTGACCCCTGCGGGACTCCACTTGTAACGTCTCGCCAATCTGAGACCTCATCCCTCACACTGACTCTTTGTCTCCTGTTGCTTAAGTACTCCTGTATCCAACGGAGTACCTTCCCTTTCACTCCAGCCTGCATCTCGAGCTTTTTCACTAGCCTCTTGTGTGGCACTGTATCAAAGGCTTTCTGACAATCCAAAAATATGCAGTCTGCCCACCCTTCTCTTTCTTGCCTTATTTTTGTTGCCTGGTCGTAGAATTCAAGTAACCCTGTGAGGCAGGACCTGCCATCCCTGAATCCATGTTGGTGCTGTGTTACAAAGTTCTTTCGCTCCAGGTGCTCCACTAGCTTTCTTCGCACAATCTTCTCCATCAGCTTGCATGGTATGCAGGTTAGGGACACTGGCCTGTAATTCAGTGCCTCCTGTCTATCCCCTTTCTTGTATATCGGGACTACATTAGCTGCTTTCCAAATTTCTGGCAGTTCCTCTGTTGCCAGAGATTTGTTATACACTATGGAGAGTGGTAGGCACAGTTCTTCTGCTCCTTCCTTAAGTATCCAAGGAGAGATTCCATCTGGGCCTATAGCCTTTGTCACATCCAACTCTAGTAAACACTTTCTTACTTCCCCGCTTGTAATCTCAAACTCTTCCAGTGGTTCCTGGCTAGCTATCCCCTCTCTTAACTCTGGGATTTCTCCTAGTTCTAGGGTGAAGACCTCTTGGAATTTCTTATTCAGTTCCTCACACACTTCCTTGTCGTTTGTAGTGAATCCTTCTGCCCCTATCCTTAATTTCATAACCTGTTCCTTTACTGTTGTTTTTCTCCTGATGTGGCTATGCAGCAATTTAGGCTGAGTCTTTGCCTTGCTTGCGATGTCGTTTTCGTATTGTCTTTCCGCCTCTCTTCTCATCCTGACATATTCATTCCTGGCATTCTGGTATCTTTCTCTGCTCTCCAGTGTCCTGTTATTCCTATAGTTTCTCCATGTCCTTTTACTTTGTTGCTTAGCTAGCCTACATCTCTGATTAAACCATGGGTTTCTCATCTTCATTTCACTGTTTTCCTTTTGGGCTGGGACAAACTTGTTTGCTGCTTCCTTGCACTTTTGCGTGATGTAGTCCATCATATCTTGGGCCGTCTTTTCCCTGAGCTCTGTTTCCCATGCTATGTCTGTTAGGAATTTTCTTATCTCCTCATAGTTTCCTTTTCGGTATGCTAACCTTTTGGTTTCAGTATCTCTCCTCGAGTTCAATAACCCTTCTTCAATCAGGTACTCAAACTCCAATACACTGTGGTCGCTCATCCCTACTGGGGCCTCAAAACCGATTTCTCTTATGTCAGAGTCGTTCAGGGTGAAGACCAGGTCGAGTCTCGCTGGTTCGTCATTTCCTCTCATCCTTGTGGGTTCTCTGACATGCTGGGTTAAGAAGTTTCTAGTCACCACCTCGAGTAGTTTGGCTCTCCACGTATCCTCGCCGCCATGCGGTTCCTTGTTCTCCCAATCAATTCTTCCGTGATTGAAGTCCCCATGATGAGCAGGTGGGATCTATTTCTACAGGCAGCAGAGGCTGCCCTCTCAATTATAGTGTTAACTGCCATGTTGTTATTTTCATACTCTTGATTGGGTCTTCTGTCATTTGGTGGAGGGTTATATATTACTGCTACTACTATCCTTGGTCCTCCCATTGTCATGGTGCCTGCTATGTAGTCTCTGAAACCCTCACAGCCCGGGATAGCCATCTCCTTAAAACTCCATTCCTTTCTCATGAGTAGGGCCACTCCGCCTCCTCCCCTACCTTCCCTCTCTTTCCTTATTACTGTGTACTCCTGGGGAAACACAGCATTCGTTATGATTCCAGAGAGTTTTGTCTCGGTGAGTCCGATTACATCTGGGTTCACCTCTTGTGCTCTTTCCTTAGTTCACTTGTCTTGCTTGTGATCCCATCTATGTTCGAGTACATTACCCTGAAACTGACTCTCTTCTGCTTCTCCTCTTGGGGGACCTGTGGGGTCTGGGGTGAGTGGGAGCTTGGAGGATCTGGTATGGGGAGACTGGTGGAGGAGGAAGGGCTTGGGGGGTGGAGGGGAGGGGGAGGGAAGGGTGGTGGGTGAGAGGGGGAGGGTAGAGGGGGTGGTGAGAGGGGAAGGGTTGGGGGGGGGTGAGAGGGGGAGGGTTGAGGGGGTGAGAGGAGGAAGGTTGGGGGATGGGGAGAAAAGGGGGGGTTTGGGAGGGCAGTATAGGGGGGAGGGCTTGGGGGCTTGGGGGGGCTTGGGGGGAAGGGAAGCTGAGGGTGTGAGGAAGAGGGGAGGGTGTTGGGGAGTGGTGGAGAGGGGAAGGCTTAGGTGGGGTGGGGGAGTTGGGGGCTTAGGGGGGCAGGGGAGAACGGAGGGCTTGTGGGTGGGAGAGACTGGAGGGCATGTGGGAGAAGGGAGGGCTTGGGGGATGGGGGAGAAGGGTGGTCCTGGGGGAGGGGGAGTGGGAGGAGGGGGATGAGCAGGAGGAGGGGAGTTGAGTGGGAGAAGGGGGGTGGGTGGGGAAGGGTGATTTAGGTGGGTACTTATTGGAGGGCTGACAGGGGTTGGGGCAGGTAGGGTGTCTGTTGAGTAGAATGTGGGGATGGTGTCGCACTCCCTGTGGCTAGTGCATGTTTGAAGTGGGTTCCCCACTCCCTCTGGGATTGTGTGGATCGGGGTTGTGGCTCCCTGATTCCTTCTCTCTCCCTGCGCTCCTTCCTCGCGTCTGCTGCCTGCTTTCTCTCTTCCTTGTCATATCCCTCTGTAGGAATACTTTTTTGAACTTCTCTACATTTGCTAGACAGCACTTCCTTTCTAACAGTTCCTCTTTCGTGCTTTCGCTCATGAATACCACCTTTATCATTCGGTCTCTGTCCTTGTTGTACTTTCCAAGCCTGAAAACCTTTTCAACATTTTGTACAGTTCCCTCCATGCTTACCTCTTTAAGGATCTCTTTAACTATGTTTTTGTCCTTGTCTCTCCGCTCCTTTGGCCTGCCCCTGTTTGCTCTTTAATGCCCCACTACT
>WNGS01000850.1:7666-15166 GCA_020271785.1 Procambarus virginalis | reverse complement strand
GAAGATTGATTGGTAGAACAGAGACCCACATGGAGGACCAGACACATGGAGAGCTAAGCTGCTGGACGTGGCAACAAGAAACATTCTTAGCCAACACATCAAGGGACCGACAAGAATGAGAGGAGAGGAGGGGATGAACCAGCCTTGCTTGATCTGATATTTACCCTAAATGAGTCTGATATAAGGGCAGTTAAGTAGGAAGCTCCCCTTGGGAATGAGTGATCACAGTGTATTAATCTTTGAGTACCTGGTAGAGCTAAGAATTATCTCTCCCAGAAAAAGAACTGGGAAACAAAGGGCTCGCATACCGAAAGGGAAATTATGAGAAAATGAGAAAATTCCTATGGAATATAACATGGGACACAGAACTCAGAACTAAGTCTGTACAAGACATGATGGACTATGTCACCCAAAAGAGTCAGGAGGCAGAAAACAGGTTTATCCTGGCCCGACAGGAAAAAACCAAGAAACAAAAGAAGAATCCGTGGTTTAATAGGGCATGTATGAAAGCAAAAAGACTGAACAAAAGGGCGTGGACGAACTTCCGAAATAACAGAATACCAGAAAGCAGAGACAGATACCAGAGAACCAGGAACGAGTATGTTTGTGTGAGAAGAGGAGATGAGAAAAGTATGAAAATCATATATCTAATAAAGCCAAGACCGAACCAAAGCTACTCCACAGTCACATTAGGAAGAAAACAACAGTGAAGGAACAGGTGATGAAACTTAGAATGGGTGAGTACAGGTACACAAAGATTGACAAAGAGGTCTGTGAAGAACTCAACAAGAGGTTCCAGGAAATCTTCAAAATAGAACAAGGTGAGGTCACTGAGCTAGGAGAGGTGGCAGTAAACCAGGAGGCCTGTGAAGGGTTCGATATTACATGAGATGAGGTCAAGAGGCATCTGTTGGATCATGTATGTGAGAAAGGCTGTTGGCCCGGACGGAATCTCACCTTGGGTATTGAAAGAGGGTGCAGAAATACTTTGCTTGCCACTCTCCATAGTGTATAGTAGATCACTGGAGACCAGAAATATGGAAAACGGCTAATGTAGTCCAAATATACAAAAAGGGTGACAGACAAGAGGCACTGAACTACAGGCCAGTGTCCTTAACTTGTATACCATGCAAGGTGATGGAGAAGATCGTGAGAAAAAACCTAGTGACACGTATGGAGAGAAGGAACTTCGCGACTAATTACCCACATGGGTTCAGGGAGGGTAAATCTAGCCTTACTTGCTTAATAGAATTCTACGAGCAGGTGACAAATATTAAGCAGGAAAGAGAAGGCTTGGCGGACTGCATTTTTTGGAATATCTGAAAGCCTTTGATACAGTACAGCATAAGAGGCTAGTACATAAGCTGGAGAGACAGGCAGGAGTAACTGGTAAAGTGCTCCAGTCGATAAGGGAGGTTCTAAGCAATAGGAAGCAGAGAGTTACAGTGAGGGGGTGAGACCTCAGATTGGCGTGAAGTAACCAGTGGAGTCCCATAGGGCTCTGTACTCTGTAGGGTTCTTTTCTGTTTCTGATATACGTGAACGATCTCCCGGAGGGTATAGACTCATTTCTCTCAATGTTTGCTGTCGATGCCAAAAAATATGAGAAGGATTAAAACAGAGGTGAACAGCTTGAGGCTTCAAGAAGACCTTGACAAACTGAAGGAATGGTTGAAAAAATAATTGTTAGAGTTTAACTGAAGCAAATGTAATGTAATGAAGATAAGTGTAGGGAGCAGGAGGGCAGATACAAGGTATAATTTGGGAGATGAAATTTTTCAAGAGTCAGAGAGAGAGAAAAAGACTTAGGGGGTTGATATCTCGCCAGACCTGTCCCTTGCAGCCCATATCAAGAACATAACATCAGCGGCATATGCCAGGTTGGCTAACATAAGAACGGCCTTTAGAAACTTGTGTAAGGAATTATTCAGAAATTTGTATACCACATATGTCAGGCCAATCCTGGAGTATGAGTCCATATCTAGTCAAGCATAAGACAAAACTCGAAAAGGTTCAAATGTTTGCCACCAGACTAGTACCCGAGACCTAAGAGGTATGACCTACGAGGAGACACTACGGAATTAAATCTCACGTCGCTGGAAGACGGAGGATTTTTGGGGGACATGATCACCACATACAAGTTTCTCAAAGGAATTGATAGGTTAGATAAAAACAGGCTATTTAAAACAAGGGGCACACGCCCTAGGAAACGCAGGTGGAAACTGAGTGCCTAAATGAGCCACAGAGATGAGTACTGAATCATATATCCAGACCTTCAACAGGTTTGCTGCACGCAGATTCTGCCCCAAGTCGATGATGTTCAATAACTGGTCCAACTTGATGGCTGGTGAAGCATACCTGAAGGAGATCTGGGACCACCCAGTTGTTTGCACTACTCTGAATAAACGGCAGTCCTACTTGAAATGTATGCCACCCCATGGCACAGGGGGTTCTACAAGAGGATGGTGGAGACAGTGAAAACCTAGGAATATGAAAAACAAATATATGGTGTACAAACATTCCCTCCCTGGAGGAGGGACTCACCATATTGCACTCAACTAAACGGGATACACGTGACGCACTGCTGGATTCTTCGCTTATAAACAAGCTTGCTTTGTAATCATCCGCTGGTTGATCTCGCCAACAACAAACGGAAGGGCTTTGTTTCGTTTCGGACGTAGTGATAGGGAGTGGCCATTCTTAGTTATTTGTCTTACGCTGATAGAAGACATGAGCTACCTGCCCTGAAAGGTAAGACTTCCCAAAATTAAATCACCCTTGTTCGTGATGAAATAAATCGTTAAATTGTGTGTGAATTACTACAATGTAAATTGTTGGCAGGCTGGAGTCCAGACTGCGAGCAAGATCGTACTTGGCATAATGCAGCGAAATAACGCCATAAATTCAATGTTGACGAGTCTAGGAACTAGGCTCACATTACTGATATGCGTCCTGGACAAAGCTTCAGATTCTCACACACCTAAGCTGATGTTTCCTCATTAGTAAAGACTAATTTTATTCAAATAAATCATTAAATTTCTTATCTTAATTTAAATATATATTAAATCTTAAATAAATTTTCCCCACATCTCACTTGCTCATGTGTCAAACTTGTTGGTGTGTCTAATATTATGTATGTCTCAATTGGTGTTTCTCACTTGTCTGTGTGTCTCCCTTCTTGTAGTTCCTAACAAAGTGGTGTGTCTCACTTGGTATGTCTAACTCATAGATGTGTCTCACTTAGATGTGTGTCTAACTTGCTGGTATGTGTCACTTGGAAGTGTGTCTCATTTGTTGGTATGTCAATTGGTAGTGGGCCTCACTTGGAGGTGTGACTCGCTTATTGGTGATTCTATCTTGTTGTGTCTCAATTGTTGGCGTGTCTTACTTGCTGGTGTGTCTAACTTGTTGGTATGTCTTACTTCTTGGTGTATCTAACTTTGTGTGTGTGAGACAGCAGCAATATAGAATTAACAGTGCGTCAGCTCATCTGAAATCTTTCAGTTTCTTTGTAAATCGACTAACATCATGGGAGATATTTACATAATTTCATCAACATTATATTTTTCTGGATCATATATTTGAAAATAGTTTTTTGTACAGTTCAGACATTGTGTACCAATTCCTGATAGAGCGTTAAGGAATATATCCAATTTATATATATAATTTTATTTCACACGTTACCACCCCACTTTATAAATTTATATATTTTGATATCTAAGGATAACTGAACACGGGCAAACATGAACGCATTTAAAAGGAACTATGGTAAAGTTCGTTCCATTAAAAGCTGTTTTGGCCTCTACTGGCACATTCTGATTATCGTTCTATATTTTATGGGCTAAATTATATGAATAATTTTGTTATTTAAAAAACAATACAAATTTGAAAACAAATTTTCCTGCTTATATATATGTATATATATATATATATTGTGACGATAATCTCTTATCAGAGATTTAGCCTGCCATTTCTGCGAATCACTCCTGTCCTCATCAACATAAAAGATACGTTTTGTAATGGCTAAACGTATTATAAGCTCGCCACACGTACCAGCAACTCCCTCCTTCCCCCCCACTGCTGCACCTGGTCGACGCGCCGAACCCTGCAACGGCCTAACTAGCGACTGCGACCATCCAGCTTCCTCATTGGCCGCCAACCAACACTCCACTCCGGCTCCCCACCAATCACAAGACCTCACCAGTTATTGTTGGAGTCCCTTACGTTTCTGCCAGCCAGAATATTGTGTGCTCGCAAGCTGTGAACTCCTAAGTGACTCACTCTGTGTGGTCAAGTAGAGGTTCATAGTTAGTGCATATATTCCAGCATTCATATTTTGCTTACTTTTGTATATCAATTCTCCTCCCCATTAACGTAATCTATTTTCATGTTTATATTGTTTATTGTTTTTGCCAGTAAGCCAAGTTTTTGCATTTATTTCAATTTGTGTTTTCTTATTGTTATTAAAATCCATATTTTTTATTATTGCTTTTCGTCTTTACAACCTTACCACAGATTACCAAATCACGCAGTCATTCTTTTTTTTTCTCTTTTTTTTCCTTTTCTTTTTTTATATTATATGTGGCCCAGCAATGACAACTGCTAGTTGGAAGACTGCCGACCACCATTTCCAACTCGATTACCGTCACATATAAATGGGGGCCTGTCCGGGAGCCACTATTAAATGGAGTTCTGTCCACGGAGTCACTATTAAATAGAGATCTGTCCACGGAGCTTCACTCAGGTTTGGTAATTGTGGTAAGCGCACTTGGCTCTTATTTCCCTTGCTTCCATTATTCACATTAATCATTCTTTATTTTATATGGTGCTGTGTATATTGTACATTACGGGAATAGCATATGGTGAGAGTGAGACAACTTTGGATTACGTGGTGACTGTAGGCCGCAGTCATACTCTTAATTGGTCGTCTCCCCCTTCCGTGTTATCCTCCGTGTTTAACATCTTTGTCCCCCAATATTTCTCACTTTTTGACAGATTATCACATAGGTACCCTGGTACTGTGGTCTGTCTCCGGGTCAATAGCACCCAAGTCCTGCAATCCGACTCTAGGAGGAAAAAGAGGGCTTTAGATCCTCTAGCACGAACTATTATTGGCGAATTGGGACCTCGCCGATAGTTCTCGTCACCAGTTGACACATCGCACCCCTACTCGTCGGTCAGACTGATGGTATTTACTTAAGGTAGGGAATTGGCGTTCTTTCTTTTGAGCACAAAAGTTCGCTAATTCTGTAAATACCATATTCAATTTCAGTGGGTACCATTGCTTATGTTCTATAGTGACTTGGCAAGGTATGACTACATTTTTTGGACTACCTCATTTATTTTGAAGCCATTTAGTGTTTCACTTGTATTCTAAAATTAGTTTTCACTAATTAGTAGGATTTTCTTGCCTTTATCCTCCCATAGTGAGTACCAGGTACAAGATTTCCTGCGACCTTATTCATTTACCATCTTGAATTTACTTTAATTATTAATAATTCTCCACAGGATAGGTATCAGTTGCCACGTTTCCTGTTTCTGACACTCGCCACATTCTCACGATATTCATCTCCTTTGTTTTGCTATATTTTCACCATGTTCCGCTTACAAGTTTTCAAAGCAGATCCAGAAAGTGAAATAGGGACCTTACGTCACGCTAAGAGGGTCGATTTGTTAACTCTTGCACATGAGTATCACTTAGAAGTTCCCGTTGGAGCCAACAAATTTGCCATTAATAATATGATACTGGATCACCTTGCTGAGNCATAAAAGGCTCGGACAACGTCGTCGCCGACGTACTCTCCCGAGTCCACGTGGTGGACCCTCCACTTCCAATCTCCAATTTGCAGCAGCATCTCAGGCGATAGGAACAGGCTTCTGGGAGGAGCTGTTACGGTTATCTCCTACATAGCAATAAATTCGGTTGTTCCTTACCACCTACATATCGGCATGGTCCAACATCAAGACTCAACATCAAACAACAACAACAATACGTGCCAAAACGTGCTGTCTAGACTGATCTTCCCCCCCCCCCCTCCACCCTACCTACCACGAGAGCCTCACACCTGCGGTCTCGCCAGCTCACCCAACGCCAGACAAACTATCATGACGGTCGTTATATTGGCGGTTCCTCATCTACTACACCAGCATTCGCGCCAATATGACGTCACCGCCCCTATATAAAGACTTGCCAACTTCCAGTACAGCAGATTACCCTTCTAGTCATCATTGCTTCTGCATCTGTCCTCGCCTACGCGTGACGGTAGACGCACATAACTTTTGTATAAAGTAGTACTTTCACCTTTGTTATTAACGTAAAGTTCACATATATATTTTTTCTTTTATTGTGTTTAAGCCAAGTGGTTAAAGGGGTTTTGTTTTCATTAATTGTTACTTATCATTTTGTGTAAAATTAAAGTAATTTTTTGTTATATTAAATTTTTTAAGTTTTTATTCTCTTTTTTTTTTGCCTGCAATTGACATAAAAGGACCCAGCAGTTTTATTTTAATATATATATATATATATATATATATATATATATATATATATATATATATATATATATATATATAGGCCTAGAAGGGGTACCACCTCTGGTGCAAGTGTAGGGACCCATAGCCTCGGAGAAGAAAATAAAGAGTACTCAGAGAAGACCTTGTGGATCCTCACTGAACACTTTGATATTTTCTTCTCCTACCACCCCTATTTCTATAGGGGAATTCCTATATATATATGTCGTACCTAGTAGCCAGAACGCACTTCTCAGCCTACTATGCAAGGCCCGATTTGCCTAATAAGCCAAGTTTTCATGAATTAATTGTTTTTCGACTACCTAACCTACCTAACCTAACCTAACCTAACTTTTTCGGCTACCTAACCTTACCTAACCTATAAAGATAGGTTAGGTTAGGTTAGGTAGGGTTGGTTAGGTTCGGTCATATATCTACGTTAATTTTAACTCCAATAAAAATAAATTGACCTCATACATAATGAAATTGGTAGCTTTATCATTTCATAAGAAAAATATTAGAGAAAATATATTATTTCAGGAAAACTTGGCTTAATAGGCAAATCAGGCCTTGCATAGTAGGCCAAAAGTGAGTTCTGGCTACTAGGTACGACATATATATATATATATATATATATATATATATATATATATATATATATATATATATATATATATATATATATATTATATATATATATATATATATAATATATATATATATATTTTTTATTAATGTGAGATTGGTACAACACCTGCCAGAATAGTTACTGCTTTATTCCAGATCACGTCACATATGTTTAAGGTTAATTGATTTATTTCGATAGCAGCCTGTATGATGTTTAAAGTGGACTGTATGAGTTTATTACCACAGATCGTTTCCAACACATTCTGGGGTTTATTATTTATATATATAGTGTATCAATGGAAATTATAAATTGGTAAATTCGTAGACATTCACTACAATAATACTGGGTGTTAAACTACAACT
>WNGS01000849.1:0-10672 GCA_020271785.1 Procambarus virginalis | reverse complement strand
CTGGTCGAGGACCGGGCCGCGGGGACACTAAGCCCCGAAATCATATCAAGATAACCTCAAGATATGCTATTAATGATTTTATTATATGCAGTTATTAAGTGTAAATTTGGTATTTTAGTTAATTTCGCTTTCATTGATCAGTGAGTATAGCATCTTGAGCTGACGTGTCTTGGACATTGAAGTGACTAAGTGAATAAAATAACATCTGCAATTATCAGCAGGATTAATAATGATAAATCATAATTAATTGCAGTAATTATCAGGAGTACGTTCTTCTCATCTCCTCACGAGTAGGGACGAATGTGTCACTTTGCTCGACATTGTTTACAGTGAGCAAAGTGTCGGGAGATTATCATCCGTCGCTGGTCGTATATAATTAACCTTTTGCTTAATTAATACTCAGGCAGCTTTGTACACTTGTTTTTTCCTCCACTCACATTATACAGGCTGTCGGGTTCTCCCCCACTACCAGGGTGAACTGTTGTTTTGTCCCATGTTTTATGACAAGTGATGGTAAGACCGACTTCACGATAGTGGTAACGCTGTGCTGATCATCATCAGTCATAACAAACTAGTATCATTCCAATTTCGCTTTATTGCAACTGATGCTATTACAAAGTGGTGATTTTCCATATTTGAATTCCCCACGAAGGTGTATCGAATTTTTGTTACTCAGTAAAGCTTATACAATATTTTGGTTTCCCTTGAGAAGGTATACCATATTTTGGTTTCCCTTGAGAAGGTATACCATATTTTGGTTTCCCTTGAGAAGGTATACCATATTTTTGTTTCCCTTGAGAAGGTATACCATATTTTTGTTTTCCCTGGAGAAGGTAAACCATATTTTGGTTTCCCTTGAGAAGGTATACCATATTTTTGTTTCCCTGGAAAGGTATACCATATTTCGGTTTCCCTTGATAAGGTATACCATATTTTGGTTTAGTCTTCGAAGCTTTAACGCATGTTTGTAGCAATAGAGGAAATCATTCTTTTAATATGAAATAATGGAAGAAAAGTATTTAATGAAATTATGTTATAAAAAGAGAAAGTTCTATATACACTGAAATCATAAAAAACGGTTTCTGTTAAAATCAGAATAGAAGCAGAGAGAGAGAGAGATTTCGATTGTAAAGGGATTTTATAATAAATATTTGTATTTAAATTAGGATAGTAAAAGAAAGGTTTCTATTTGCAGGCGATGAGTCACAATAACGTGGCTAAATTATGTTGACCAGGCAAACACTAGAAGGTGAAGGGACGACGACGTTTCGGTCCGTCCTGGACCATTCTCCAGTCGATTTGTCCTGGACCATTTCGACTTGAAAATGGTCCAGGACGGACCGAAACGTCGTCGTCCCTTCACCTTCTAGTGTGTGGTCTGGTCAACAAAGGTTTGTATTTAAATTGGGAAGATAGAAAAAAGGTCTCTATTAAAATTGCTTTAATAATAGGAATATCTCTATTAAAATTGGGCTCATATGAGAAAAGTTATATATTAAGAAGACAACCATTTCTACAGAACTGATAGTATTTATAGCAAGTGTTGACAGAACGTACGGAAATGAACTGTTGGGCCCCTCAGATGATCACTTTTGTGCTATCGGAATACTGTAAATTTCAGCTTAAAACGAAGAACAGGAAGTATACACACTAACCAAACCTCTCCTAGGCCCATATAAGTAATAAAGGCCTAATGTGCATCATACTTGGCTAAAACTATTACATATATTTGGCTTACTAGGCCTACGTAAGTTTAGGTTTTATTGCTCCCTTCTTTCTCACTTTTTTAGGGGAGGGGGGGGGAGGAGCTGTGCTATTTTGTAATGTTCGACCAATTGTTACAAAACGTACTATTGATTTTTTTGTAAGTTCGATTATATTAATAGAGAATTTTCCTTTATACACTCCCAATTTATTAGAGATCTCCTTCTACTAATCCAGTTTCAATAAGTTGACAGATTTAAATAAAAATCATGAAGAAAAGATTATGTTGAATTGAAATCTCAGAAGAAATGGTCTGAACAAGAAACAAAAAATAAAAACCGCAGAAGCAAATAAAAAAAAAAATTAGGGTATATCTTGACGAAATCTTGAGATGATTTCGGGGCTTAGCATCCCTGCGGCCCGTCCTCGACCATGCCTCCTTTTTGTTACACACCCCCAGGAAGCAGCCCGTAGCAGCTGTGTAACTCCCAGATACCTATTTACTGCTAGGTAATAGGTGAATCAGGGTGAAAGAAACTCTGCCCATTTGTTTCCGCCTCCACCGGAGATCGAACCGGACCTCAGGACTACAAATCCAAATCTGTCCACTCAGCTGTCAGGGTAGAAGATAGATTTTTATTGAAATTGGGATTAAAGGAAAACCTCATAGATTAATAGGGAAATAGAAGAATATTACTTTTAAATTTATTTAGTGAAAAAATGCATTTTAATTACAATGGGAAGCGAGAACATAAGTTTCTTTTGAAATTTGGATCGAAGAATATAGATTTCTATTTGAATTTATTTTTAAATAGGAGGGATGTAGATGAAAAGTCACTATATAAATTTAAATAGTAAGAGAAAGGATTCTTTATAATAGGGATGGCAAAGAGAGAGATTTAAGTTCAACTTAAAATCTATAAGAAAGGCTTCTTAAGAAATTAGGAAAGTAAAAGAAAGATATATATTGAAATTGACCCGTAGTGGAAGGTTATTTTGAAACTTGAATAGTATAGGAATAAACAATTGCCAACACAAGCGTAACACCATCTCTAAATTATCAAATCTTTACTATTTAAATAATTATATATAATATGGAATAACTACGCTTCATTTTCCTAAGTGGCTACTTAAACACAATAATGCTAATTTATATTTGAAAAAATTAAGCTTTTAGTTGCACAGAAATTTAAATTTCAGCACTGCATACGTGTATATCGGCCTCAGCTTTGACGAGCACAGTATGAGAGAGGTCCAGTCTACCTTACCGAAGCTTTCCTAGAGTTAATTATGCAGAAAAAATATATATTAAATAACATTCGTTTACATTTGAGAAAATCCAAGAAATGATTACGCTGTGTCAAACTTCTTCTAACAGTTGATTGTCCGATGTATAAGTCAAATAATGACTTATTAACATCGATTATTGTATATGCTCTATAATAATGATAATATATACAAAAAAATCACATTAACGTGATATATCAAATGAACAAATCCGCAAGGGCCCTGATGAAGGTTCGAACCCGTGTGGTGGATGTTCCCAGGCGCGCTCTAGTCAACTGTACCACGACATGGTAAAAGAGTTGCAACCTGCTTGGTTGACAGAGCCGGAGTGCATGGAGGAATTGTGTGAAACCCCGGTCAGGCTTCAGTGGAAGCCTCGTGACCGTTGTGGGGGGCAGTAGTACTCCAGGCTGCAAGATCTTTTGACCATGTCGTGGTACAGCTGACTAGAGCGCATCAGGGAAAACCCAGTGCATAGGTTCGAAACCTCATCAAGGTCGTTGTAGATATAATAATAATAATAATAATAATAATAATAATAATAATAATAATAATAATAATAATAATAATAATAATAATCTATATAAATAAAAATGTATATGTTCGTTTGTTAATAATCCTAAATTCCAGAAAGTTCTTCACCGATTGCTTTGAAATTTTGACACAACGTTCCGTTCAGATACGTTCGTGTTTGTATATACCTACGATACAGATGTCACACCTAGTAACAACATGCTTTTTAGGAAAACTGTTTTTCACGTGAAGGAATGGTAGGGAGGACGAGGGGATGGGGGAGGGAGGAATGATGGGGGAGGACGAGGGGATGGGGAGGGAGAAATGATGGGGGAGGACGAGGGGATGGGGAGGGAGGAATGGTGGGGAGGACTAGGGAACGGGGGAGGGAGGAATGGTGGGGAGGACGGGAGAACGGGGAAGTGGTCAGGAGTTCTAGCGTCGGCAAACCAGACAATCTCCGTAACTCCACAGACAATGGAACAACCAAAAATATTGTATAACCATAAGCATAGCGAAATTAAATATATTAGAAACGTGCGCTTTCTATTTTCTTTCTTTTCCATTTTAACCAGACTGAGCCACAGTAACGCATGACCGGGTACAGCTAATAATAATAATAATAATAATAATAATAAAAATAATAATAATAATAATAATAATAATAATAACAATAATAATAATAATAATAATAATAATAATAATAATAATAATAATAATAATAATAAATATAATAATAATAATAATAATAATAATAATAATAATAATATTATAATAATAATAATAATAATAATAATAATAATAATAATAATAATAATAATAATAATAATAATAATAATAATAATAATAATAATAATAATAATAATAATAATAATAATAATAATAATATTTATTTATTCAGGAACACATGAATACATCCGTATGATATATGATTCATAGGTAAGACTAGCACGAAGCATGAAGCCACTAATACACTGAACGTGAAGAATGTTTTTGCCAGCATGACCTAAGGTGACCCACTCACACCTCTCCCCTGACCTACGTCCAGGGCTGGTGTTCCTACCCTGGACGAAGGTGAGATTTGACAAGTTACTGTCATATCTATGTCACCAGAGCTTTGACAAGTTACTGTCATATCTATGTCACCAGAGCTTTGACAAGTTACTGTCATATCTATGTCACCAGAGCTTTGACAAGTTACTGTCATATCTATGTCACCAAAGCTTTGACAAGTTACTGTCATATCTATGTCACCAGAGTTTTGACAAGTTACTGTCATATCTATGTCACCAGAGCTTTGACAAGTGTCAATAAGTAGAGTTAGTTTTTGACCACTGAGTCGGAGAAAAAGTATTCAGATGCCATTGCAGCCTTTTAGTCAAGTTAGATCAGCTTTATGTAATGAAGAACATGCTTTGTGGGGACGAGTTATATTTCAAGACAACAACTACCTTTCCAAATGAAATAAAATAGCCTGTTTTCCCATGGAATGATGTCATGTAATTATCAAACGGCTTTTATTAGGTTTTCATTTTTATTTTAAACTAGCTGTACCCGGCCACGCGTTGCTGTGGCTCAGCAATGCATGCGCGTTGCTGAGCCACACCTAGCAATCCTACCCTGTCCCCCCGTCCTTCCCACCATTCCCCTCTCTCCTGTCCCCTCATTCTCTTAGCCATTCCCCACTCCTCCATCCTCTAGTCCTCCCCACCATTCCTCTCTCTCTCATCTCCTCGTGCTCCACACCATCCCCCACTCCATCTCCCCTTGTCCTCCACACTATCCCCCACTGCCCCGTCCCCTCGTCATCCCCACCATCCACCACTCTCCTGTCCCCTCGTCCTCCCCCACCATTACCCCCTTCCCCATTTCCTCGTCCTCCCCACCATTCCCTCCTCTCTCATCCCCTCGTCCTCCCCACCATTCCCCACTCCCATGTCCGGTGCATTCTCAAAGGATCTGATGTTCCCATCAGAAAAATGGGAACATAATATGATCTGATATTCCCATCATTAGAGATAAGAACAAGTAATAAAAAATGAAAAAAATAACAAAATTAATATATAAACTATAGACATGAAATAAACTGTATGGTAAACAATACAACTCATTTCCAACACAATGTCACAGAAAATAAATAAATCAAAATGAAAATAAATCGAAATCTATGAAAATTCAATTTATCAATGCAATCAGAAACATTGAAATGGAATCGCAACATATTTAGTACGGAGTGTGTTGCTTTCAATGTGCAACAGATGGCGCTGTTTAAAAAAAAACATGGTTTTTATCTGTCACAGACGGCACATCTATATAGTAGGTATATAAAAGCACACTTGCATGCAAATGGAACGTTGTGTCAAAATTTCAAAGCAATCAGTGAAGAACTTTCAGAGATTAGCGATTTTGAACAAACGAGCATTTACATTTTTATTTATATAGATGTTTCGTATGATATTTCATATCAGCGGTCACTATTTCCTCTGTAGCATTAAGTACAGTCATCAAGAGGATAAACCCTTCATGCAAACTGCATGTGCCATCAAGAAGAAGATGAACCTTCTTGCGTGTTGCCACCTCTATCTCTACCCAACACAACTGTATCTGAAGCCATGCATCGGCGGACTGATACAGCCACCATAGTCGCGTCTGGCGTAAGTCAGAGGGGAAGATCGCTAGACATGAATAAATCAAGAAGTAAAGATCGCTAGACATGAAGAAATCAAGAACGAAAGATCGCTAGACATGAAGAATTCAAGAGTTAAAGATCGCTAGACATGAAGCAGACAAGAAGGAAAGATCGCTAGACATGAAGCAGTCAAGAAGGAAAGATCGCTAGACATGAAGCAGTCAAGAAGGAAAGATCGCTAGACATGAAGAAGTCATGAAGTAAAGATTGCTAGACTTGAAGAATTCAAGAAGTAAAGATCGCTAGATTTGAAGACGTCAAGAAGTAAAGATCGCTAGATTTGAAGACGTCAAGAAGTAAAGATCGCTAGACATGAAGCAGTCAAGAAGGAAAGATCACTTGACATGAAGAAGTCGAGAACGAAAGATCGCTAGACATGAAAAATTCAAGAACGAAAGATCGCTAGACATGAAGAATTCAAGAAAATCATTAATTATCCAGCACGGTTGAAACTCCAAGCATGCAGAATTCACTTCAGTCATAGTCGTTAACAGGTCGTTTAGGAATGCATATATCTATCTAAGTTTGGATGATGTCCATCTAATCAGACACCATCGAAGGCGGTATGTCTGTCATCTTCAAGGAAGTGCCTACAGGAGCCTTGGAAATTGTTCCTGGCTCGTGCCAAGAGGCTCAGATGTCCTTGGTTCATGGTGTAAATGTTGACTTAAGTTACCGAAGCAGTTGAGAAACTCATTAGTCTTTCTCGTAGAGGAGGAGAGACCGGGTCTTGGCTCTGACTGTAGAGGAGAGACCGGGTTGTGGCTCTGACTGTAGAGGAGAGACCGGGTCGTGGCTCTGACTGTAGAGGAGAGACCGGGTTTGGCTTTGACTGTAGAGGAGAGACCGGATCTTGGCTCTGACTGTAGAGGAGAGACCGGAACGTGGCTCTGACTGTAGAGGAGAGACCGGGTCTTGACTCTGCCTGTAGAGGAGAGACCGGGTCTTGACTCTGACTGTAGAGGAGAGACCGGGTCGTGGCTCTGACTGTAGAGGAGAGACCGGGACGTGGCTCTGACTGTAGAGGAGAGACCAGCTCGTGGCTCTGACTGTAGAGGAGAGACCGGATCTTGGCTCTGACTGTAGAGGAGAGACCGGGTCATGGCTCTGACTGTAGAGGAGAGACCGGGTCTTGGCTTTGACTGCAGAGGAGACCGGGTCTTGACTCTGACTGTAGAGGAGAGACCGGATCGTGGCTCTGACTGTAGAGGAGAGACCGGGTCTTGGCTTTGACTGCAGAGGAGAGACCGGGTGTTGACTCTGACTGTAGAGGAGAGACCGGGTCGTGGCTCTGACTGTAGAGGAGAGACCGGGTCTTGGCTTTGACTGCAGAGGAGAGACCGGGTCTTGACTCTGACTGTAGAGGAGAGACCGGGTCGGGGCTCTGACTGTAGAGGAGAGACCGGGTCTTGACTCTGACTGTAGAGGAGAGACCGGGTCGTGGCTCTGACTGTAGAGGAGAGACCGGGTCTTGGCTTTGACTGCAGAGGAGAGACCGGGTCTTGACTCTGACTGTAGAGGAGAGACCGGGTCGTGGCTCTGACTGTAGAGGAGAGACCGGGTCTTGGCTTTGACTGCAGAGGAGAGACCGGGTCTTGACTCTGACTGTAGAGGAGAGACCGGGTCGGGGCTCTGACTGTAGAGGAGAGACCGGGTCTTGACTCTGACTGTAGAGGAGAGACCGGGTCTTGGCTTTGACTGCAGAGGAGAGACCGGGTCGGGGCTCTGATTGTAGAAGAGAGACCGGGTCGGGGCTCTGATTGTAGAGGAGAGACCGGCTCGTGGCTCTGACTGTAGAGGAGAAACCGGCTCGTGGCTCTGACTGTAGAGGAGAGACCGGGTCTTGGCTCTGACTGTAGAGGAGAGACCGGGTCTTGACACTGACTGTAGAGGAGAGACCGGCTCGTGGCTCTGACTGTAGAGGAGAGACTGGGTCGTGGGACTGACATGTAGAAGAGACCTGGTCGTGACCGTGACAGTGTAGAGAAGGCCGGGCCGCCCAATAGGTTCTGCCATTCTTCCATTCTCACTCCACATAACATTCCTCAGAGCGTCAACAATTTGCCAACCTTTCAACTTTTTCCGATATTTTGACGTCCGTTCCTTCGCTTAAAATACTTCTCACACATTTTAAATTCAGAAACCTCTCCTCTCCCTCCAGAGTTTCATTAGCCCATCACATGTGACGGGGTCGACCCCCCTCCACCCCCCTTACCGTCCCCTTCCACCCCCCTTATCTCCCCCTACCACCCCGTTACCACCACCTATCACCCCTTACCCCAACTCCTTGTGTTTTGGGTAATTTATTAAATGCTATCCAGAAATATAGTCATACTCTACGGGGATAAATCTTGTGAGGAAATATCGAAATGTGAATATATCGTTTTGCATTTTTCTTTCAAGAAGGTGGCCAAGCTTCACATAAAAGAGTTTACAAATGCCTCAACAAGTTGTTAATTTGACGTCTCGGCTCGTATTACACCATCGCTCCAGGAAAACTTCTCCAAGACATTCTCACGAGAGGCAAGAATATCATTCAGTACAGTCTACCTCTCTCTGCTAGCATGTGTGTGTGTGTGTAGGCCGGGATACAGGCAGAAAGAAAAGTTAAAATTAGGGAAAAAGTAATATAGGAATCTTTAAGAAATTGGGAGCTAAAGAGCATAGGAGTATAAATCTTATACAGCTTCGAGGAACTCATAGATTAGTTCGATAATTTTAGGCAAAATCCTACAAATTACAATCCCACCAGGCAAGGAATATATCCATAGAGAGGTATACCCCCGCTTCCAGGTGAGTTTACACTGAGAGTTTACCTTACCTACGGACTATGTCTCGTACTAGAATATACTTGCTGGCTGGTCAGTAAATAATTGTGGTTGGTTAGTAAAAACTTGTGGTTGGTCAGTAAATACGTGTGGTTGGTCAGTAAACACGTGTGGTTGGTCAGTGAACACGTGTGGTTGGTCAGTGAACACTTGTAGTGTGTCAGTAAACACTTGTGGTTGGTCAGTAAACACTTGTGGTTGGTCAGTAAACACTTGTGGTTGGTCAGTAAACACTTGTAGTGTGTCAGTAAACACTTGTGGTTGGTCAGTAAACACTTGTGGTGTGTCAGTAAACACTTGTGGTTGGTCAGTAAACACTTGTGGTTGGTAAGTAAACACTTGTGGTTGGTCAGTAAACACTGTGGTTGGTCAGTAAACACTTGTAGTGTGTCAGTAAACACGTGTGGTTGGTCAGTAAACACGTGTGGTTGGTCAGTAAACACTTGTGGTTGGTCAGTAAACACTTGTGGTTGGTCAGTAAACACTTGTGGTTGCTCAGTAAACACTTGTGGTTGGTCAGTAAACACTTGTGGTTGGTCAGTAAACACGTGTGGTTGGTCAGTAAACATGTGTGGTTGGTCAGTAAACACTTGTGGTTGGTCAGTAAACACTTGCGGTTGGTCAGTAAACACTTGCGGTTGGTCAGTAAACACGTGTGGTTGGTCAGTAAACACGTGTGGTTCGTCAGTAAACACGTGTGGTTGGTCAGTAAACACGTGTGGTTGGTCAGTGAACACTTGTAGTGTGTCAGTAAACACTTGTGGTTGGTCAGTAAACACTTGTGGTTGGTCAGTAAACACTTGTGGTTGGTCAGTAAACACTTGTGGTTGGTCAGTAAACACGTGTGGTTGGTCAGTAAACACGTGTGGTTGGTCAGTGAACACGTGTGGTTGGTCAGTGAACACTTGTAGTGTGTCAGTAAACACTTGTGGTTGGTCAGTAAACACTTGTGGTTGGTCAGTAAACACTTGTGGTTGGTCAGTAAACACTTGTGGTTGGTCAGTAAACACTTGTAGTGTGTCAGTAAACACTTGTGGTTGGTCAGTAAACACTTGTGGTGTGTCAGTAAACACTTGTGGTTGGTCAGTAAACACTTGTGGTTGGTAAGTAAACACTTGTGGTTGGTCAGTAAACACTTGTGGTTGGTCAGTAAACACTTGTAGTGTGTCAGTAAACACGTGTGGTTGGTCAGTAAACACGTGTGGTTGGTCAGTAAACACTTGTGGTTGGTCAGTAAACACTTGTGGTTGGTCAGTAAACACTTGTGGTTGCTCAGTAAACACTTGTGGTTGGTCAGTAAACACTTGTGGTTGGTCAGTAAACACGTGTGGTTGGTCAGTAAACATGTGTGGTTGGTCAGTAAACACTTGTGGTTGGTCACTAAACACTTGCGGTTGGTCAGTAAACACTTGCGGTTGGTCAGTAAACACGTGTGGTTGGTCAGTAAACACGTGTGGTTGGTCAGTAAACACGTGTGGTTGGTCAGTAAACACGTGTGGTTGGTCATAAACACGTGTGGTTGGTCAGTAAACACTTGTAGTTGGTCAGTAAACACGTGTGGTTGGTCAGTAAACACTTGTGGTTGGTCAGTAAACACGTGTGGTTGGTCAGGAAACACGTGTGGTTGGTCAGTAAACACGTATAGTTGGTC
>WNGS01000847.1:7057-22039 GCA_020271785.1 Procambarus virginalis | reverse complement strand
CACTACCAGCGACCACTCTTACTACACACCCACACTACCAGCGACCACTCTTACTACACACCACACACTACCAGCGACCACTCTTACTACACCCAACACTACCAGCGACCACTCTTACTACACACCAACACTACCAGCGACCACTCTTACTACACACCCACACTACCAGCGACCACTCTTACTACACACCAACACTACCAGCGACCACTCTTACTACACACCAACACTACCAGCCACCACTCTTACTACACACCACCACTACCAGCGACCACTCTTACTACACACCACCACTACCAGCGACCACTCTTACTACACACCACACTACCAGCGACCACTCTTACTACACACCACACTACCAGCGACCACTCTTACTACACCCCCACTACCAGCGACCACTCTTACTACACACCACACTACCAGCGACCACTCTTACTACACACCCACACTACCAGCGACCACTCTTACTACACACCACACACTACCAGCGACCACTCTTACTACACACCACCACTACCAGCGACCACTCTTACTACACACCCACACTACCAGCGACCACTCTTACTACACACCACCACTACCAGCCACCACTCTTACTACACACCACACTACCAGCGACCACTCTTACTACACACCAACACTACCAGCGACCACTCTTACTACACACCAACACTACCAGCGACCACTCTTACTACACACCCCCACTACCAGCGACCACTCTTACACACCCCACACTACCAGCGACCACTCTTACTACACACCAACACTACCAGCCACCACTCTTACTACACACCAACACTACCAGCGACCACTCTTACTACACACCCACCACTACCAGCGACCACTCTTACTACACACCACCACTACCAGCCACCACTCTTACTACACACCAACACTACCAGCGACCACTCTTACTACACCCCCACTACCAGCCACCACTCTTACTACACACCAACACTACCAGCCCCCTCTTACTACACACCAACACTACCAGCCACCACCACTCTTACTACACACCCACACTACCAGCGACCACTCTTACTACACACCACACTACCAGCCACCACTCTTACTACACACCCACACTACCAGCGACCACTCTTACTACACACCACACTACCAGCGACCACTCTTACTACACACCAACCTACCAGCGACCACTCTTACTACACACCAACACTACCAGCGACCACTCTTACTACACACCAACACTACCAGCCCCACTCTTACTACCCACCACACTACCAGCGACCACTCTTACTACACACCCAACACTACCAGCGACCACTCTTACTACACACCACCACTACCAGCGACCACTCTTACTACACACCACCACACTACCAGCGACCACTCTTACTACACACCAACACTACCAGCGACCACTCTTACTACACACCAACACTACCAGCGACCACTCTTACTACACACCAACACTACCAGCGACCACTCTTACTACACACCAACACTACCAGCGACCACTCTTACTACACACCAACACTACCAGCGACCACTCTTACTACACACCCACACTACCAGCCCCACTCTTACTACACACCAACACTACCAGCCACCACTCTTACTACACACCCCACACTACAGCGACCACTCTTACTACACACCAACACTACCAGCGACCACTCTTACTACACACCAACACTACCAGCGACCACTCTTACTACACACCACACTACCAGCGACCACTCTTACTACACACCACCACTACCAGCGACCACTCTTACTACACACCACACTACCACCACCACTCTTACTACCCCCACCACTACCAGCGACCACTCTTACTACACACCCCACTACCAGCGACCACTCTTACTACACACCACCACACTACCAGCGACCACTCTTACTACACCCCACACTACCACCACCACTCTTACTACACACCACACTACCAGCGACCACTCTTACTACACACTGACACTACCAGCGACCACTCTTACTACACACCAACACTACCAGCGACCACTCTTACTACACACTGACACTACCAGCGACCACTCTTACTACACACCAACACTACCAGCGACCACTCTTACTACCACCCACACTACCAGCGACCACTCTTACTACACACCAACACTACCAGCGACCACTCTTACTACACACCACCACTACCAGCGACCACTCTTACTACACACCCCACTACCAGCGACCACTCTTACTACACACTGACACTACCAGCGACCACTCTTACTACACACTGACACTACCAGCGACCACTCTTACTACACACCAACACTACCACCAGCGACCACTCTTACTACACACCACACTACCAGCGACCACTCTTACTACACACCAACACTACCAGCGACCACTCTTACTACACACCCAACTACCAGCGACCACTCTTACTACACACCACACTACCAGCGACCACTCTTACTACACACCCACACACTACCAGCGACCACTCTTACTACACACCCACACTACCAGCGACCACTCTTACTACACACCACACTACCAGCGACCACTCTTACTACACACCCACACTACCAGCGACCACTCTTACTACACACCCACACTACCAGCGACCACTCTTACTACACACCAACACTACCAGCCACCACTCTTACACACACACCCACACTACCAGCGACCACTCTTACTACACACCACACAATTTTATTTTATTTTTTATTTATTTATGCATATACAAGAAGGTACATTGGGAATGTGTGGATACATAAAATGGTAATTACAGTCTTGTAAAGCCACTAGTACGCGCAGCGTTTCGGGCAGGTCCTTAATCTAAGAAAATTTTAAGTAGGTAAATACTTGCAAGATTTATAAAAAAATGATAACAGATACATGGCAAGAAAAAAAATTAGAGNGCAAGGAAAGAGCTGCGGGAGAGGCACAAGGAGCTCACCTGGTAGAGTGGCAGGGCGGCGGGACGTGAGTATGGTGAGAGGCGCCGTCAGCAGGGACACATGACGAGGGTCACGCCGCCACCTCTACTGTGGCACCCACCTCAGGTGACGGGGTCATATGACCCTCCACCACTACCAGCCACCACTCTTACTACACACCAACACTACCAGCGACCACTCTTACTACACACCCACACTACCAGCGACCACTCTTACTACACACCCACACTACCAGCGACCACTCTTACTACACACCAACACTACCAGCCACCACTCTTACTACACACCCACACTACCAGCGACCACTCTTACTACACACCACCACTACCAGCGACCACTCTTACTACACACCAACACTACCAGCCACCACTCTTACTACACACCCACACTACCAGCGACCACTCTTACTACACACCACCACTACCAGCGACCACTCTTACTACACACCAACACTACCAGCCACCACTCTTACTACACACCAACACTACCAGCGACCACTCTTACTACACACCCACACTACCAGCGACCACTCTTACTACACACCACCACTACCAGCGACCACTCTTACTACACACCAACACTACCAGCCACCACTCTTACTACACACCCACACTACCAGCGACCACTCTTACTACACACCACCACTACCAGCGACCACTCTTACTACACACCACCACTACCAGCCACCACTCTTACTACACACCAACACTACCAGCCACCACTCTTACTACACACCCACACTACCAGCGACCACTCTTACTACACACCAACACTACCAGCGACCACTCTTACTACACACCAACACTACCAGCGACCACTCTTACTACACACCAACACTACCAGCGACCACTCTTACTACACACCACCACTACCAGCCACCACTCTTACTACACACCAACACTACCAGCGACCACTCTTACTACACACCACCACTACCAGCGACCACTCTTACTACACACCAACACTACCAGCGACCACTCTTACTACACACCAACACTACCAGCGACCACTCTTACTACACACCAACACTACCAGCGACCACTCTTACTACACACCACACTACCAGCGACCACTCTTACTACACACCCACACTACCAGCGACCACTCTTACTACACACCAACACTACCAGCGACCACTCTTACTACACACCACACTACCAGCGACCACTCTTACTACACACCAACACTACCAGCGACCACTCTTACTACACACCCACACTACCAGCGACCACTCTTACTACACACCAACACTACCAGCGACCACTCTTACTACACACCAACACTACCAGCGACCACTCTTACTACACACCACACTACCAGCGACCACTCTTACTACACACCAACACTACCAGCGACCACTCTTACTACACACCCACACTACCAGCGACCACTCTTACTACACACCCACACTACCAGCCACCACTCTTACTACACACCCACACTACCAGCGACCACTCTTACTACACACCAACACTACCAGCGACCACTCTTACTACACACCCACACTACCAGCGACCACTCTTACTACACACCAACACTACCAGCGACCACTCTTACTACACACCAACACTACCAGCGACCACTCTTACTACACACCACACTACCAGCGACCACTCTTACTACACACCAACACTACCAGCGACCACTCTTACTACACACCAACACTACCAGCGACCACTCTTACTACACACCACCACTACCAGCGACCACTCTTACTACACACCAACACTACCAGCGACCACTCTTACTACACACCACACTACCAGCGACCACTCTTACTACACACCACCACTACCAGCGACCACTCTTACTACACACCAACACTACCAGCGACCACTCTTACTACACACCACCACTACCAGCGACCACTCTTACTACACACCACCACTACCAGCGACCACTCTTACTACACACCAACACTACCAGCGACCACTCTTACTACACACCACCACTACCAGCGACCACTCTTACTACACACCACCACTACCAGCGACCACTCTTACTACACACCACCACTACCAGCGACCACTCTTACTACACACCACCACTACCAGCGACCACTCTTACTACACACCACCACTACCAGCGACCACTCTTACTACACACCACCACTACCAGCGACCACTCTTACTACACACCACCACTACCAGCGACCACTCTTACTACACACCACCACTACCAGCGACCACTCTTACTACACACCACCACTACCAGCGACCACTCTTACTACACACCACCACTACCAGCGACCACTCTTACTACACACCAACACTACCAGCGACCACTCTTACTACACACCACCACTACCAGCGACCACTCTTACTACACACCACCACTACCAGCGACCACTCTTACTACACACCACCACTACCAGCGACCACTCTTACTACACACCCACACTACCAGCGACCACTCTTACTACACACCACCACTACCAGCGACCACTCTTACTACACACCAACACTACCAGCGACCACTCTTACTACACACCACACTACCAGCGACCACTCTTACTACACACCACCACTACCAGCGACCACTCTTACTACACACCACACTACCAGCGACCACTCTTACTACACACCAACACTACCAGCGACCACTCTTACTACACACCAACACTACCAGCGACCACTCTTACTACACACCACCACTACCAGCGACCACTCTTACTACACACCAACACTACCAGCGACCACTCTTACTACACACCAACACTACCAGCGACCACTCTTACTACACACCAACACTACCAGCGACCACTCTTACTACACACCACACTACCAGCGACCACTCTTACTACACACCAACACTACCAGCGACCACTCTTACTACACACCCACACTACCAGCGACCACTCTTACTACACACCAACACTACCAGCGACCACTCTTACTACACACCAACACTACCAGCGACCACTCTTACTACACACCAACACTACCAGCGACCACTCTTACTACACACCAACACTACCAGCGACCACTCTTACTACACACCACACTACCAGCGACCACTCTTACTACACACCACCACTACCAGCGACCACTCTTACTACACACCAACACTACCAGCGACCACTCTTACTACACACCCACACTACCAGCGACCACTCTTACTACACACCAACACTACCAGCGACCACTCTTACTACACACCACACTACCAGCGACCACTCTTACTACACACCAACACTACCAGCGACCACTCTTACTACACACCACACTACCAGCGACCACTCTTACTACACACCAACACTACCAGCGACCACTCTTACTACACACCCACACTACCAGCGACCACTCTTACTACACACCACACTACCAGCGACCACTCTTACTACACACCAACACTACCAGCGACCACTCTTACTACACACCACCACTACCAGCGACCACTCTTACTACACACCACCACTACCAGCGACCACTCTTACTACACACCCACACTACCAGCGACCACTCTTACTACACACCACACTACCAGCGACCACTCTTACTACACACCAACACTACCAGCGACCACTCTTACTACACACACACACTACCAGCGACCACTCTTACTACACACCCCACTACCAGCGACCACTCTTACTACACACCAACACTACCAGCACCACTCTTACTACACACCAACACTACCAGACCACTCTTACTACACACCCACACTACCAGCNCACTACCAGCGACCACTCTTACTACACACCCACACTACCAGCGACCACTCTTACTACACACACCACCACTACCAGCGACCACTCTTACTACACACCCACTACCAGCGACCACTCTTACTACTACACACCAACACACTACCAGCGACCACTCTTACTACACACCCACCACTACCAGCGACCACTCTTACTACACACCACCACTACCAGCGACCACTCTTACTACACACCCACACTACCAGCGACCACTCTTACTACACACCCACACTACCAGCGACCACTCTTACTACACACCCACACTACCAGCGACCACTCTTACTACACACCAACACTACCAGCGACCACTCTTACTACACACCACACTACCAGCGACCACTCTTACTACACACCAACACTACCAGCGACCACTCTTACTACACACCCACCTACCAGCGACCACTCTTACTACACACCAACACTACCAGCGACCACTCTTACTACACACCACACTACCAGCGACCACTCTTACTACACACCAACACTACCAGCGACCACTCTTACTACACACCACACTACCAGCGACCACTCTTACTACACACCAACACTACCAGCGACCACTCTTACTACACACCCACACTACCAGCGACCACTCTTACTACACACCACACTACCAGCGACCACTCTTACTACACACCCACACTACCAGCGACCACTCTTACTACACACCACCACTACCAGCGACCACTCTTACTACACACCAACACTACCAGCGACCACTCTTACTACACACCACACTACCAGCGACCACTCTTACTACACCAACACTACCAGCGACCACTCTTACTACACACCAACACTACCAGCGACCACTCTTACTACACACCAACACTACCAGCGACCACTCTTACTACACACCACACTACCAGCGACCACTCTTACTACACACCCACACTACCAGCGACCACTCTTACTACACACCACACTACCAGCGACCACTCTTACTACACACCACCACTACCAGCGACCACTCTTACTACACACCAACACTACCAGCGACCACTCTTACTACACACCCCACTACCAGCGACCACTCTTACTACACACCAACACTACCAGCGACCACTCTTACTACACACCCACACTACCAGCGACCACTCTTACTACACACCCACACTACCAGCGACCACTCTTACTACACACCAACACTACCAGCGACCACTCTTACTACACACCACACTACCAGCGACCACTCTTACTACACACCCACACTACCAGCGACCACTCTTACTACACACCACACTACCAGCGACCACTCTTACTACACACCACACTACCAGCGACCACTCTTACTACACACCCACACTACCAGCGACCACTCTTACTACACACCACCACTACCAGCGACCACTCTTACTACACACCAACACTACCAGCGACCACTCTTACTACACACCACCACTACCAGCGACCACTCTTACTACACACCACCACTACCAGCGACCACTCTTACTACACACCAACACTACCAGCGACCACTCTTACTACACACCAACACTACCAGCGACCACTCTTACTACACACCACACTACCAGCGACCACTCTTACTACACACCAACACTACCAGCGACCACTCTTACTACACACCCACACTACCAGCGACCACTCTTACTACACACCACACTACCAGCGACCACTCTTACTACACACCACCACTACCAGCGACCACTCTTACTACACACCCACACTACCAGCGACCACTCTTACTACACACCACACTACCAGCGACCACTCTTACTACACACCAACACTACCAGCGACCACTCTTACTACACACCCACACTACCAGCGACCACTCTTACTACACACCACACTACCAGCGACCACTCTTACTACACACCCCACTACCAGCGACCACTCTTACTACACACCACACTACCAGCGACCACTCTTACTACACACCACACTACCAGCGACCACTCTTACTACACACCAACACTACCAGCGACCACTCTTACTACACACCCACACTACCAGCGACCACTCTTACTACACACCACACTACCAGCGACCACTCTTACTACACACCAACACTACCAGCGACCACTCTTACTACACACCACACTACCAGCGACCACTCTTACTACACACCACACTACCAGCGACCACTCTTACTACACACCACACTACCAGCGACCACTCTTACTACACACCCACACTACCAGCGACCACTCTTACTACACACCCACACTACCAGCGACCACTCTTACTACACACCACACTACCAGCGACCACTCTTACTACACACCACCACTACCAGCGACCACTCTTACTACACACCAACACTACCAGCGACCACTCTTACTACACACCAACACTACCAGCGACCACTCTTACTACACACCAACACTACCAGCGACCACTCTTACTACACACCCACACTACCAGCGACCACTCTTACTACACACCAACACTACCAGCGACCACTCTTACTACACACCACCACTACCAGCGACCACTCTTACTACACACCAACACTACCAGCGACCACTCTTACTACACACCAACACTACCAGCGACCACTCTTACTACACACCAACACTACCAGCGACCACTCTTACTACACACCAACACTACCAGCGACCACTCTTACTACACACCAACACTACCAGCGACCACTCTTACTACACACCAACACTACCAGCGACCACTCTTACTACACACCACCACTACCAGCGACCACTCTTACTACACACCCACACTACCAGCGACCACTCTTACTACACACCAACACTACCAGCGACCACTCTTACTACACACCCACACTACCAGCGACCACTCTTACTACACACCACACTACCAGCGACCACTCTTACTACACACCAACACTACCAGCGACCACTCTTACTACACACCCACACTACCAGCGACCACTCTTACTACACACCACCACTACCAGCGACCACTCTTACTACACACCACACTACCAGCGACCACTCTTACTACACACCCACACTACCAGCGACCACTCTTACTACACACCACACTACCAGCGACCACTCTTACTACACACCAACACTACCAGCGACCACTCTTACTACACACCCACACTACCAGCGACCACTCTTACTACACACCCACACTACCAGCGACCACTCTTACTACACCCACACTACCAGCGACCACTCTTACTACACACCCACACTACCAGCGACCACTCTTACTACACACCAACACTACCAGCGACCACTCTTACTACACACCCACACTACCAGCGACCACTCTTACTACACACCCACACTACCAGCGACCACTCTTACTACACACCCACACTACCAGCGACCACTCTTACTACACACCAACACTACCAGCGACCACTCTTACTACACACCAACACTACCAGCGACCACTCTTACTACACACCAACACTACCAGCGACCACTCTTACTACACACCAACACTACCAGCGACCACTCTTACTACACACCAACACTACCAGCGACCACTCTTACTACACACCAACACTACCAGCGACCACTCTTACTACACACCACACTACCAGCGACCACTCTTACTACACACCAACACTACCAGCGACCACTCTTACTACACACCAACACTACCAGCGACCACTCTTACTACACACCACCACTACCAGCGACCACTCTTACTACACACCACACTACCAGCGACCACTCTTACTACACACACCACTACCAGCGACCACTCTTACTACACACCAACACTACCAGCGACCACTCTTACTACACACCACACTACCAGCGACCACTCTTACTACACACCAACACTACCAGCGACCACTCTTACTACACACCCACACTACCAGCGACCACTCTTACTACACACCAACACTACCAGCGACCACTCTTACTACACACCCCACTACCAGCGACCACTCTTACTACACACCAACACTACCAGCGACCACTCTTACTACACACCAACACTACCAGCGACCACTCTTACTACACACCAACACTACCAGCGACCACTCTTACTACACACCACACACTACCAGCGACCACTCTTACTACACACCAACACTACCAGCGACCACTCTTACTACACCCACACTACCAGCGACCACTCTTACTACACACCAACACTACCAGCGACCACTCTTACTACACACCAACACTACCAGCGACCACTCTTACTACACACCAACACTACCAGCGACCACTCTTACTACACACCAACACTACCAGCGACCACTCTTACTACACACCACACTACCAGCGACCACTCTTACTACACACCACACTACCAGCGACCACTCTTACTACACACCCACACTACCAGCGACCACTCTTACTACACACCACACTACCAGCGACCACTCTTACTACACACCAACACTACCAGCGACCACTCTTACTACACACCAACACTACCAGCACCACTCTTACTACACACCACACTACCAGCGACCACTCTTACTACACACCACACTACCAGCGACCACTCTTACTACACACCAACACTACCAGCGACCACTCTTACTACACACCAACACTACCAGCGACCACTCTTACTACACACCACACTACCAGCGACCACTCTTACTACACACCAACACTACCAGCGACCACTCTTACTACACACCACACTACCAGCGACCACTCTTACTACACACCACACTACCAGCGACCACTCTTACTACACACCCACACTACCAGCGACCACTCTTACTACACACCAACACTACCAGCGACCACTCTTACTACACACCAACACTACCAGCGACCACTCTTACTACACACCACCACTACCAGCGACCACTCTTACTACACACCACACTACCAGCGACCACTCTTACTACACACCACACTACCAGCGACCACTCTTACTACACACCAACACTACCAGCGACCACTCTTACTACACACCAACACTACCAGCGACCACTCTTACTACACACCACCACTACCAGCGACCACTCTTACTACACACCAACACTACCAGCGACCACTCTTTACACACCACCACACTACCAGCGACCACTCTTACTACACACCACACTACCAGCGACCACTCTTACTACACACCACCACTACCAGCGACCACTCTTACTACACACCAACACTACCAGCGACCACTCTTACTACACACCACCACTACCAGCGACCACTCTTACTACACACCAACACTACCAGCGACCACTCTTACTACACACCAACACTACCAGCGACCACTCTTACTACACACCAACACTACCAGCGACCACTCTTACTACACACCCACACTACCAGCGACCACTCTTACTACACACCAACACTACCAGCGACCACTCTTACTACACACCCACACTACCAGCGACCACTCTTACTACACACCACACTACCAGCGACCACTCTTACTACACACCAACACTACCAGCGACCACTCTTACTACACACCACACTACCAGCGACCACTCTTACTACACACCAACACTACCAGCGACCACTCTTACTACACACCAACACTACCAGCGACCACTCTTACTACACACCCACACTACCAGCGACCACTCTTACTACACACACACTACCAGCGACCACTCTTACTACACACCACACTACCAGCGACCACTCTTACTACACACCCACACTACCAGCGACCACTCTTACTACACACCAACACTACCAGCGACCACTCTTACTACACACCAACACTACCAGCGACCACTCTTACTACACACCAACACTACCAGCGACCACTCTTACTACACACCCACACTACCAGCGACCACTCTTACTACACACCAACACTACCAGCGACCACTCTTACTACACACCAACACTACCAGCCACCACTCTTACTACACACCACCACTACCAGCGACCACTCTTACTACACACCACCACTACCAGCGACCACTCTTACTACACACCCACACTACCAGCGACCACTCTTACTACACACCACACTACCAGCGACCACTCTTACTACACACCCACACTACCAGCGACCACTCTTACTACACACCACCACTACCAGCGACCACTCTTACTACACACCACACTACCAGCGACCACTCTTACTACACACCAACACTACCAGCGACCACTCTTACTACACACCCACCACTACCAGCGACCACTCTTACTACACACCCACACTACCAGCGACCACTCTTACTACACACCACCACTACCAGCGACCACTCTTACTACACACCAACACTACCAGCGACCACTCTTACTACACACCAACACTACCAGCGACCACTCTTACTACACACCAACACTACCAGCGACCACTCTTACTACACACCACACTACCAGCGACCACTCTTACTACACACCCACACTACCAGCGACCACTCTTACTACACACCAACACTACCAGCGACCACTCTTACTACACACCAACACTACCAGCGACCACTCTTACTACACCCACACTACCAGCGACCACTCTTACTACACACCACCACTACCAGCCACCACTCTTACTACACACCAACACTACCAGCACCACTCTTACTACACACCACACTACCAGCCACCACTCTTACTACACACCAACACTACCAGCACCACTCTTACTACACACCAACACTACCAGCGACCACTCTTACTACACACCCACACTACCAGCCACCACTCTTACTACACACCCACACTACCAGCCACCACTCTTACTACACACCCACACTACCAGCCACCACTCTTACTACACACCAACACTACCAGCCACCACTCTTACTACACACCAACACTACCAGCGACCACTCTTACTACACACCAACACTACCAGCGACCACTCTTACTACACACCACACTACCAGCCACCACTCTTACTACACACCACACTACCAGCGACCACTCTTACTACACACCAACACTACCAGCGACCACTCTTACTACACACCACACTACCAGCGACCACTCTTACTACACACCCACACTACCAGCGACCACTCTTACTACACACCAACACTACCAGCGACCACTCTTACTACACACCAACACTACCAGCGACCACTCTTACTACACACCAACACTACCAGCGACCACTCTTACTACACACCAACACTACCAGCGACCACTCTTACTACACACCAACACTACCAGCCACCACTCTTACTACACACCCACACTACCAGCCCCACTCTTACTACACACCAACACTACCAGCCACCACTCTTACTACACACCAACACTACCAGCGACCACTCTTACTACACACCACACTACCAGCGACCACTCTTACTACACACCACACTACCAGCGACCACTCTTACTACACACCACACTACCAGCGACCACTCTTACTACACACCCACACTACCAGCGACCACTCTTACTACACACTGACACTACCAGCCACCACTCTTACTACCCACCACCACTACCAGCGACCACTCTTACTACACACCCACACTACCAGCGACCACTCTTACTACACACCACACTACCAGCGACCACTCTTACTACACCCACACTACCAGCCACCACTCTTACTACACACCACACTACCAGCGACCACTCTTACTACACACCACACTACCAGCGACCACTCTTACTACACACCAACACTACCAGCGACCACTCTTACTACACACTGACACTACCAGCGACCACTCTTACTACACACCAACACTACCAGCGACCACTCTTACTACACACCCACACTACCAGCGACCACTCTTACTACACACCAACACTACCAGCCACCACTCTTACTACACACCACCACTACCAGCGACCACTCTTACTACACACCCACACTACCAGCCACCACTCTTACTACACACCCACATACCAGCGACCACTCTTACTACACACTGACACTACCAGCGACCACTCTTACTACACACCAACACTACCAGCGACCACTCTTACTACACACCACACTACCAGCGACCACTCTTACTACACACCAACACTACCAGCGACCACTCTTACTACACACCCCACACTACCAGCGACCACTCTTACTACACACCCACACTACCAGCGACCACTCTTACTACACACCCACACTACCAGCGACCACTCTTACTACACACCCACACTACCAGCGACCACTCTTACTACACACCAACACTACCAGCGACCACTCTTACTACACACCCACACTACCAGCGACCACTCTTACTACACACCCACACTACCAGCGACCACTCTTACTACACACCAACACTACCAGCCACCACTCTTACTACACACCCACACTACCAGCGACCACTCTTACTACACACCAACACTATTTATTTATTTTTATTTATTTATGCATATACAAGAAGGTACATTGGGAATGTGTGGATACATAAAATGGTAATTACAGTCTTGTAAAGCCACTAGTACGCGCAGCGTTTCGGGCAGGTCCTTAATCTAAGAAAATTTTAAGTAGGTAAATACTTGCAAGATTTATAAAAAAATGATAACAGATACATGGCAAGAAAAAAAAATTAGAGAAAATTGTAGG
>WNGS01000846.1:7500-37125 GCA_020271785.1 Procambarus virginalis | reverse complement strand
CAGAGACACTGGAGCCAACAAGAGACACTGGAGCCAGAGAGACACTGGAGCCAACAAGAGACACTGGAGGCAGCAAGAGACATGGAGCCACAGGAGACACTAGAGCCAACAAGAGACACTGGAGCCAGCACGAGACACTGGAGCCAACAAGAGACACTGGAGCCAACAGGAGACACTGGAGCCAGCATGAGACACTGGAGCCAACAAGAGACACTGGAGCCAACAGGAGACACTGGAGCCAGCACGAGACACTGGAGCCAAGGAGACACTGGAGCCAACAAGAGACACTGGAACCAACAATAGACACTGGAGCCAACAAGAGACACTGGAGCCAACAGGACACACTGGAGCCAACAAGAGACACTGGAGCCAACAAGAGACACTGGAGCCAACAGGACACACTGGAGCCAGCACGAGACACTGGAGCCAGCCAGAGACACTGGAGCCAACAGGAGACACTGGAGCCAACAGGAGACACTGGAGCCAACAGGAGACACTGGAGCCAACAAGAGACACTGGAGCCAACAAGAGACACTGGAGCCAGCACGAGACACTGGAGCCAACAGGAGACACTGGAGCCAACAAGAGACACTGGAGCCAGCACGAGACACTGGAGCCAGCAAGAGACACTGGAGCCAGCACGAGACACTGGAGCCAGCACGAGACACTGGAGCCAGCAAGAGACACTGGAGCCAGCAAGAGACACTGGAGCCAACAGGAGACACTGGAGCCAGCACGAGACACTGGAGCCAACAGGAGACACTGGAGCCAACAAGAGACACTGGAGCCAGAACGAGAGACACTGGAGCCAACAGGAGACACTGGAGCCAACAGGACACTGGAGCCACAAGAGACACTGGAGCCACAAGAGACACTGGAGCCAGCAAAGACACTGGAGCCAACAAGAGACACTGGAGCCAGCCAGAGACACTGGAGCCAGCAAGAGACACTGGAGCCAGCAAGAGACACTGGAGCCAGCCAGAGACACTGGAGCCAGCAGAGACACTGGAGCCAGCAAGAGACACTGGAGCCAGCAAGAGACACTGGAGCCAGCAAGAGACACTGGAGCCAGCAAGAGACACTGGAGCCAACAGAGACACTGGAGCCAACAGGAGACACTGGAGCCAACAGGAGACACTGGAGCCAGCAAGAGACACTGGAGCCAGCAGGAGACACTGGAGCCAGCAAGAGACACTGGAGCCAGCAAGAGACACTGGAGGCAGCAAGAGACACTGGAGCCAGCAAGAGACACTGGAGCCAACAAGAGACACTGGAGCCAGCAAGAGACACTGGAGCCAACAGGAGACACTGGAGCAACAAGAGACACTGGAGCCAGCAAGAGACACTGGAGCCAGCAAGAGACACTGGAGCCAACAAGAGACACTGGAGCCAGCAAGAGACACTGGAGCCAACAAGAGACACTGGAGCCAGCAAGAGACACTGGAGCCAACAGGAGACACTGGAGCCAACAAGAGACACTGGAGCCAACAAGAGACACTGGAGCCAACAGGAGACACTGGAGCCAACAAGAGACACTGGAGCCAACAAGAGACACTGGAGCCAACAAGAGACAATGGAGCCAACAAGAGACACTGGAGCCAACAGGAGACACTGGAGCCAACAAGAGACACTGGAGCCAACAGAGACACTGGAGCCAACAGGAGACACTGGAGCCAGCAAGAGACACTGGAGCCAGCAAGAGACACTGGAGCCAGCAGGAGACACTGGAGCCAACAAGAGACACTGGAGCCAACAAGAGACACTGGAGCCAGCAAGAGACACTGGAGCCAGCAGGAGACACTGGAGCCAACAAGAGACACTGGAGCCAACAAGAGACACTGGAGCCAACAGAGACACTGGAGCCAGCACGAGACACTGGAGCCAGCAGAGACACTGGAGCCAACAGGAGACACTGGAGCCACAGGAGACACTGGAGCCAACAGGAGACACTGGAGCCAACAAGAGACACTGGAGCCAGCAAAAGACACTGGAGCCAACAAGAGACACTGGAGCCAGCAAGAGACACTGGAGCCGCAAGAGACACTGGAGCCAGCAAGAGACACTGGAGCCAGCCAGAGACACTGGAGCCAGCCAGAGACACTGGAGCCAGCAAGAGACACTGGAGCCAGCAAGAGACACTGGAGCCAGCAAGAGACACTGGAGCCAGCAAGAGACACTGGAGCCAGCAAGAGACACTGGAGCCAACAGGAGACACTGGAGCCAACAAGAGACACTGGAGCCAGCAAGAGACACTGGAGCCAACAGGAGACACTGGAGCCAGCAAGAGACACTGGAGCCAACAGGAGACACTGGAGCCAACATGAGACACTGGAGCCAACAAGAGACACTGGAGCCAGCAAGAGACACTGGAGCCAGCACGAGACACTGGAGCCAACAGGAGACACTGGAGCCAGCAAGAGACACTGGAGCCAACAGGAGACACTGGAGCCAACAAGAGACACTGGAGCCAGCAAGAGACACTGGAGCCAACAGGAGACACTGGAGCCAACAGAGACACTGGAGCCAACAGAGACACTGGAGCCAACAAGAGACACTGGAGCCAGCAAGAGACACTGGAGCCAACAAGAGACACTGGAGCCAACAAGAGACACTGGAGCCAGCAAGAGACACTGGAGCCAGCAAGAGACACTGGAGCCAGCCAGAGACACTGGAGCCAGCCAGAGACACTGGAGCCAGCAAGAGACACTGGAGCCAGCAAGAGACACTGGAGCCAGCAAGAGCCAGCAAGAGACACTGGAGCCAGCAAGAGACACTGGAGCCAACAGGAGACACTGGAGCCAACAGGAGACACTGGAGCCAACAGGAGACACTGGAGCCAGCAAGAGACACTGGAGCCAACAGGAGACACTGGAGCCAACAGGAGACACTGGAGCCAGCAAGAGACACTGGAGCCAGCAAGAGACACTGGAGCCAGCAAGAGACACTGGAGCCAACAGGAGACACTGGAGCCAACAAGAGACACTGGAGCCAACAAGAGACACTGGAGCCAGCAGGAGACACTGGAGCCAGCAAGAGACACTGGAGCCAGCAAGAGACACTGGAGGCAGCAAGAGACACTGGAGCCAGCAAGAGACACTGGAGCCAACAAGAGACACTGGAGCCAGCAAGAGACACTGGAGCCAACAGGAGACACTGGAGCCAACAAGAGACACTGGAGCCAGCAAGAGACACTGGAGCCAGCAAGAGACACTGGAGCCAACAAGAGACACTGGAGCCAGCAAGAGACACTGGAGCCAACAAGAGACACTGGAGCCAGCAAGAGACACTGGAGCCAACAGGAGACACTGGAGCCAACAAGAGACACTGGAGCCAACAAGAGACACTGGAGCCAACAAGAGACACTGGAGCCAACAAGAGACACTGGAGCCAACAAGAGACACTGGAGCCAACAAGAGACACTGGAGCCAACAAGAGACACTGGAGCCAACAGGAGACACTGGAGCCAACAAGAGACACTGGAGCCAACAAGAGACACTGGAGCCAACAGGAGACACTGGAGCCAGCAAGAGACACTGGAGCCAGCAAGAGACACTGGAGCCAGCAGGAGACACTGGAGCCAACAAGAGACACTGGAGCCAACAAGAGACACTGGAGCCAGCAAGAGACACTGGAGCCAGCAGGAGACACTGGAGCCAGCAAGAGACACTGGAGCCAGCAAGAGACACTGGAGCCAGCAAGAGACACTGGAGCCAACAAGAGACACTGGAGCCAACAAGAGACACTGGAGCCAGCAAGAGACACTGGAGCCAACAAGAGACACTGGAGCCAACAAGAGACACTGGAGCCAACAAGAGACACTGGAGCCAGCAAGAGACACTGGAGCCAGCAAGAGACACTGGAGCCAGCAGGAGACACTGGAGCCAACAAGAGACACTGGAGCCAGCACGAGACACTGGAGCCAACAGGAGACACTGGAGCCAACAAGAGACACTGGAGCCAGCACGAGACACTGGAGCCAAGAGGAGACACTGGAGCCAACAGGAGACACTGGAGCCAACAGGAGACACTGGAGCCAACAAGAGACACTGGAGCCAGCAAGAGACACTGGAGCCAACAAGAGACACTGGAGCCAACAGGAGACACTGGAGCCAGCACGAGACACTGGAGCCAAGAGGAGACACTGGAGCCAACAGGAGACACTGGAGCCAACAGGAGACACTGGAGCCAACAAGAGACACTGGAGCCAGCAAGAGACACTGGAGCCAACAAGAGACACTGGAGCCAACAAGAGACACTGGAGCCAACAAGAGACACTGGAGCCAACAGGAGACACTGGAGCCAGCCAGAGACACTGGAGCCAGCAAGAGACACTGGAGCCAGCAAGAGACACTGGAGCCAACAAGAGACACTGGAGCCAGCCAGAGACACTGGAGCCAGCAAGAGACACTGGAGCCAGCAAGAGACACTGGAGCCAGCAAGAGACACTGGAGCCAACAGGAGACACTGGAGCCAACAGGAGACACTGGAGCCAACAGGAGACACTGGAGCCAGCAAGAGACACTGGAGCCAACAGGAGACACTGGAGCCAACAGGAGACACTGGAGCCAGCAAGAGACACTGGAGCCAGCAAGAGACACTGGAGCCAGCAAGAGACACTGGAGCCAACAAGAGACACTGGAGCCAACAAGAGACACTGGAGCCAGCAGAGACACTGGAGCCAGCAAGAGACACTGGAGCCAGCAAGAGACACTGGAGCCAGCAAGAGACACTGGAGCCAGCCAGAGACACTGGAGCCAACAAGAGACACTGGAGCCAGCAAGAGACACTGGAGCCAACAGAGACACTGGAGCCAGCAAGAGACACTGGAGCCAACAGGAGACACTGGAGCCAACAAGAGACACTGGAGCCAACAAGAGACACTGGAGCCAACAAGAGACACTGGAGCCAACAAGAGACACTGGAGCCAGCAAGAGACACTGGAGCCAACAAGAGACACTGGAGCCAACAGGAGACACTGGAGCCAGCAAGAGACACTGGAGCCAAAAGGAGACACTGGAGCCAACAAGAGACACTGGAGCCAACAAGAGACACTGGAGCCAACAAGAGACACTGGAGCCAACAAGAGACACTGGAGCCAACAGGAGACACTGGAGCCAAAGGAGACACTGGAGCCAACAGGAGACACTGGAGCCAACAAGAGACACTGGAGCCAGCAAGAGACACTGGAGCCAACAAGAGACACTGGAGCCAACAAGAGACACTGGAGCCAACAAGAGACACTGGAGCCAACAGGAGACACTGGAGCCAGCAAGAGACACTGGAGCCAACAAGAGACACTGGAGCCAGCAAGAGACACTGGAGCCAACAAGAGACACTGGAGCCAGCAAGAGACACTGGAGCCAGCAAGAGACACTGGAGCCAGCAAGAGACACTGGAGCCAGCAAGAGACACTGGAGCCAACAGGAGACACTGGAGCCAACAAGAGACACTGGAGCCAACAGGAGACACTGGAGCCAGCAAGAGACACTGGAGCCAACAGGAGACACTGGAGCCAACAGGAGACACTGGAGCCAGCAAGAGACACTGGAGCCAGCAAGAGACACTGGAGCCAGCAAGAGACACTGGAGCCAACAGGAGACACTGGAGCCAACAAGAGACACTGGAGCCAACAAGAGACACTGGAGCCAAGCAGGAGACACTGGAGCCAGCAAGAGACACTGGAGCCAGCAAGAGACACTGGAGCCAGCAAGAGACACTGGAGCCAGCAAGAGACACTGGAGCCAACAAGAGACACTGGAGCCAGCAAGAGACACTGGAGCCAACAGGAGACACTGGAGCCAACAGAGACACTGGAGCCAGCAAGAGACACTGGAGCCAGCAAGAGACACTGGAGCCAACAGAGACACTGGAGCCAGCAAGAGACACTGGAGCCAACAAGAGACACTGGAGCCAGCAAGAGACACTGGAGCCAACAGGAGACACTGGAGCCAACAGAGACACTGGAGCCAACAAGAGACACTGGAGCCAACAGGAGACACTGGAGCCAACAAGAGACACTGGAGCCAACAAGAGACACTGGAGCCAACAAGAGACACTGGAGCCAACAAGAGACACTGGAGCCAACAGGAGACACTGGAGCCAACAAGAGACACTGGAGCCAACAAGAGACACTGGAGCCACAGGAGACACTGGAGCCAACAAGAGACACTGGAGCCAGCAAGAGACACTGGAGCCAGCAGGAGACACTGGAGCCAACAAGAGACACTGGAGCCAACAAGAGACACTGGAGCCAGCAAGAGACACTGGAGCCAGCAAGAGACACTGGAGCCAGCAAGAGACACTGGAGCCAGCAAGAGACACTGGAGCAGCAAGAGACACTGGAGCCAACAAGAGACACTGGAGCCAACAAGAGACACTGGAGCCAGCAAGAGACACTGGAGCCAACAAGAGACACTGGAGCCAACAAGAGACACTGGAGCCACAAGAGACACTGGAGCCAGCAAGAGACACTGGAGCCAGCAGGAGACACTGGAGCCAACAAGAGACACTGGAGCCAGCAAGAGACACTGGAGCCAACAGGAGACACTGGAGCCAACAAGAGACACTGGAGCCAGCAAGAGACACTGGAGCCAACAAGGAGACACTGGAGCCAACAGGAGACACTGGAGCCAACAGAGACACTGGAGCCAACAAGAGACACTGGAGCCAGCAAGAGACACTGGAGCCAACAAGAGACACTGGAGCCAACAGAGACACTGGAGCCAGCAAGAGACACTGGAGCCAAGAGGAGACACTGGAGCCAACAGGAGACACTGGAGCCAACAGGAGACACTGGAGCCAACAAGAGACACTGGAGCCAGCAAGAGACACTGGAGCCAACAAGAGACACTGGAGCCAACAAGAGACACTGGAGCCAACAGAGACACTGGAGCCAACAGAGACACTGGAGCCAGCCGAGACACTGGAGCCAGCAAGAGACACTGGAGCCAGCAAGAGACACTGGAGCCAACAAGAGACACTGGAGCCAGCAGAGAGACACTGGAGCCAGCAAGAGACACTGGAGCCAGCAAGAGACACTGGAGCCAGCAAGAGACACTGGAGCCAACAGGAGACACTGGAGCCAAAAGGAGACACTGGAGCCAACAGGAGACACTGGAGCCAGCACGAGAGACACTGGAGCCAACAGGAGACACTGGAGCCAACAGGAGACACTGGAGCCAGCAAGAGACACTGGAGCCAGCAAGAGACACTGGAGCCAGCAAGAGACACTGGAGCCAACAGGAGACACTGGAGCCAACAGAGACACTGGAGCCAACAAGAGACACTGGAGCCAGCAGAGACACTGGAGCCAGCAAGAGACACTGGAGCCAGCAAGAGACACTGGAGCCAGCAAGAGACACTGGAGCCAGCCAGAGACACTGGAGCCAACAAGAGACACTGGAGCCAGCAAGAGACACTGGAAAACAGACAATGGAGCCAGCAAGAGACACTGGAGGCAGCAAGAGACACTGGAGCCAACAGGAGACACTGGAGCAAACAAGAGACACTGGAGCCAGCAGAGACACTGGAGCCAACAAGAGACACTGGAGCCCACAGGAGACACTGGAGCCAGCAAGAGACACTGGAGCCAACAAGAGACACTGGAGCCAACAGGAGACACTGNATTTGATTTATCAAGTTATTCCACAATATTCTCTTGTAAATAATGAGAAACAAGTGACGCAACGTCACATAATAAGACAGGAAGTGTGAGGCAAGTGGAGGACAGGGTGTTGAGGGCCAGACACACCACCTTCCTCACCGCCGCCACACAATGAAATGATAAATATTCGCCTATTTTCGTGTGTTTCTTACGTTTTGTATACAAAGTAAATATTATAAAGTGAAAGATTTTTTTTGGGGGGGGGAGGGAAGGCGAAAAATCCGCTTCCCAAGGCTAGACCACTATGCCATAACACTGTCCAAAGGCCCCATTGACCATGTCGTGTTATAGCGGATTTGTTCACTGATGCATCACGATAAAGTGATTACTCTCTGTTGACTACATTCGATGTTACGGATATTTGACTAGAATTTCCTTCTTCAGGTTGGTCCTTCACTGTTTAGTTGTGTTGTTAGGTGCGTGAATTGGCCCTAACCTGTACTAGCTCCAACAAATAACTGTAACTATAAAAATTTTACAGTAAGCCACAACAAAATAAATACTAAGAGGACATAATAATATTGACCTCTGCAGCCAGATAACCCACAAGTCGCTAACTGTATGTACTCTTGCATGTCATACCCGTGGTCACTATATATGTGGTCACTTTACCCGTGGTTACTATAAATGTGGTCACTATACCAGCGGTCAATATATATATGTGGTCAATATACCTGTGGTGACTATATGTGGTCACGATACCTGTGGTCACTAAATATGTGGTCACTTTACCCGTGGTCACTATGAATGTGGTCACTATACCCGTGGTCACTATAAATGTGGTCACTATACCCGTGGTCACTATAAATGTGGTCACTATACCCGTGGTCACTTTAAATGTGGTCACTATATATGTGGTCATTATATTCATGGTCACTATATATGTGGTCACCATACCCATGGTCACTATACCATTGATCACTTTATATATGTGGTCACTATTCCTGTGGGAACAATATATACGTGTTCACTATACCCATAGTCTCTATAACAACTATATGGAGTCACTATTCGTCACTATACCTGTATTCACTATACCCGTTGTAAAATCGAAGGTTGGTAGTCTCACCTCAGCGACCAGTGGGAGCGGACGTGTGCACTCCTGCCACACCACGAGACATGAGTGAGACCTCTGCACTCTGACACACCACGAGACACGAGTGAGACCTCTGCACTCTGACACTCCACGAGACACGAGTGAGACCTCTGCACTCTGACACACCACGAGACATGAGTGAGACCTCTGCACTCTGCCACACACCACGAGACACGAGTGAGACCTCTGCACTCTGCCACACCACGAGACACGAGTGAGACCTCTGCACTCTGACACTCCACGAGACATGAGTGAGACCTTTGCACTCCTGCCACACCACGAGACATGAGTGAGACCTCTGCACTCCTGCCACACCACGAGACATGAGTGAGACCTCTGCACTCTGACACTCCACGAGACATGAGTGAGACCTTTGCACTCCTACCACACCACGAGACACGAGTGAGACCTCTGCACTCTGACACTCCACGAGACACGAGTGAGACCTCTGCACTCTGACACACCACGAGACATGAGTGAGACCTCTGCACTCTGCCACACACCACGAGACACGAGTGAGACCTCTGCACTCCTGCCACACCACGAGACATGAGTGAGACCTCTGCACTCTGACACTCCACGAGACATGAGTGAGACCTTTGCACTCCTACCACACCACGAGACACGAGTGAGACCTCTGCACTCTGACACTCCACGAGACATGAGTGAGACCTCTGCACTCTGCCACACCACGAGACATGAGTGAGACTTCTGCACTCTGCCACACCACGAGACATGAGACCTCTGCACTCTGACACTCCACGAGACATGAGTGAGATCTCTGCACTCTGACACTCCACGAGACACGAGTGAGACCTCTGCACTCTGACACTCCACGAGACATGAGTGAGACCTCTGCACTCTGCCACACCACGAGACATGAGTGAGACCTCTGCACTCTGACACTCCACGAGACATGAGTGAGACCTCTGCACTCTGCCACACCACGAGACATGAGTGAGACTTCTGCACTCTGCCACCCCTCGAGACATGAGTGAGACCTCTGCACTCTGACACTCCACGAGACATGAGTGAGACCTCTGCACTCTGACACTCCACGAGACATGAGTGAGACCTCTACACTCTGCCACACCACGAGACATGAGTGAGACCTCTGCACTCTGACACTCCACGAGACATGAGTGAGACCTCTGCACTCTGACACTCCACGAGACATGAGTGAGACCTCTGCACTCTGCCACACCACGAGACATGAGTGAGACCTCTGCACTCTGCCACTCCACGAGACATGAGTGAGACCTCTGCACTCTGCCACACCACGAGACATGAGTGAGACCTCTGCACTCTGACACTCCACGAGACATGAGTGAGACCTCTGCACTCTGACACCCCTCGAGACATGAGACCTCTGCACTCTGACACCCCTCGAGACATGAGACCTCTGCACTCTGCCACCCCTCGAGACATGAGACCTCTGCACTCTCGCACGGCACTTGTACCATGATTCACCTGATTGAAGTTTGGTTCCGAGGCAAGATGTGTGTTCGCACACATCTTGCGAACCGGCCCAGATGCTGGGGCCGACAATATCCCAGCTGTCGGCCGGCCCCCAGATACTGTCAACAACACCAACGCAGCACCAGTAGACATCCACGTCGACGGCGTCGGGGTAGACCTTCTCGACTCAAGCCAGAAAGCTCTGGAACAACTGTTTGATCCAGAACACCAAGACCGCGTACGAGACTGACCTGATCATCTTACCTACCTACCAGCCGCTACCTGGCTGATGGATCTCTTGTCGTAAGCCGCACCAGCCAAGAACCCGCCAACACCTTGAAGAGCATCAACGACAAGAACCCAGCCCGGACTACAGTCAAAGTTAAAGACATCAAGAACAACGAGAATCTACGTACGACCTATACTGGTGATCTCTACCGCTGCAGCAGCGACCCAAGCAGTGGAAAACTGCTTCAGATGACTCGACATATTGATTACCCTGGACACCGTTAAGAAAGAACGCTACCTCCAACTACATCAGTGCTTTATTTTCCTACAAGTACGACTTCTTTACACCCGGAGTTGTGAACTACCCTAAGGAAGAAGCAGCATCAGCACTCAGGAACATCTCTACAAGGACTGTCAGTCGACTACCCAACTGTGCATCAACTGCGGAGGACCCCATTCCGCCGTCGCCATGGACTGCCTTACAAGAACAGATGAAATTCAGAAGTCGGCACCTACCAGGCCGGGAGCTTCAACGTCCAGTCCACGTCGTTCCCTACGCTACCAAACTCTTCTGATACACTGACGTCCGCACCGGCCCAGTCTACCCCCTTCCCTACTAGGGGCCCAGGGGGGACATGTTAGCTCCCGTTTACTTGTGACTCTGGGCGGGGGCACGATGCTGATTAGCAAAATCCAAGACCACAACTGGTGTGAGCCCCCAGGGCACACCCAGATGAGAGTTACCATCTCCGTGGGGGCGCTGAAAGACGAAATGTTGTCATAAATCCAGTTCCTTCATCGCTTAGTCTCGCCATACCGTTTTTAATGCTATGCAACTGGGTCTAGCCCTGGCACTTTATCTCATCCTAAAAACCTTCCTCTCACCTCCACTAATTCTTCCCCTTATCCCTTCACGGTATCTTGACCTATATGTCATTGATTGATGATTGGGACCCAGCACACAGGCCACTACGGCTCAACCCACCAGCCAATCAGCGGCCACGGCCGCCACCACCCTGGTCCCTGAACTGATCACCTTGCTGAGAAACTGGCGGGCACGGATATCTCCAAGTACGTGACAGTAATCAACAGACTCCTCTCTGCTAACGGGCTACCCAAGATGTCGGTACCAGCGGACCTACTCCAGCCCCCAGAAGCTACTCCAACTCACCCAGAACAGCAACATCAGCAGCAACAACAGCAACGACATCGACTAGCACCGCAATAGTTCTGGCTCAGTCACCCACTGGCAACCTCAACTCTCTCCATCGGCACGAGACAGAAAACTAAGAGGAAGAATCAACAAGAGTGTCCAGCTGCAGCACAATACGATGATCTTGAAGTCATCTGTACCGAACATGACGACGACGAGGAAATCAAAGACGCCAAGAAACGTCCCTGCGATGGACTCTACGTCGGGGAAGAGCCGGTCAAGGTTGCCCACACTACTACACAGCAGCTGGCCCACAACTGTAACCAGATCATCGCCACCAAATTCCCACACCTCATGTTCGTCCACGCCTCCACCATGCGCGCCTTTATTGACCTCTCTATTCTGATGAAGGAATACTACGACCCGGACTTCAACAAAAGATACCCTGACGGACCTCCAAAACATCATGCCAGCCCATGGTGGACAGTTGTTGTTGTTGTTGTTAAAGATTCGCTACCTGTAACAAGAAGTTCCAAGTAGCATGGGCTATGGTGAGCCCGTAGTATGGTGGACAGGCCACCGAACTTTCAAGCCTCATCCTTCACCATACAAATCCTCTTAACAAATTTCAACACCCCATCCCACTGCCTCTGCCATCTTTTCCCCATCCCCTTTGGACATCAATCGTTAATAACCGTGCTCAATATATCCACGGTCACTATACCCTTGGTCACTATATTCGTGGTCAATATATCCGTAGTCAGTATATCCGTGGTCACTATACTCGTGGTTACTATATCCGTGGTCACTATGTCCGTGATCACTATACCCGTGGTCACTTTATCTGTAGCCAGTATATCCGTGGTCTCTAAATCTGTGTTCAATACACCCATGGTTAGTATATCCATGGTCACTTTAGCTGTGGCCACTATACCCATGGTTACTATAACCGTGATCACTATACCCGTGTTCACTATACCCGTGGTCACTATACCCACAAGATGAACACGACGGTAGAGCGATGGTTTCGCTTCATACAAGTCTGCGTTCAATCCCCGAACGACCATGTGGTTGGGCACCATTCCTTTCCCCCGTTCAATCCTAAATCTCTGACCTCATATCACTTCCAAGTGCTATATAGTCGTATTGGCTTAGCAGGCTGGTAATTCCCTGGTAATTACCTTGCCTTAAACCCACTTGATTTACTCACAATTGCCTCCACTGCATATGGACGAATTTTGCCTCTCCGCTAACAATGGCAATAGTCAATGATGGGACAACAGAACACTGTTCAACGTGTTTGTTTTCTAAATGGCATTATCAAACCTCCATTCGAAACAATGAAGATTTGATTTAGAAAGCACAGTGAGGCTTCCATTAGCAACTTTGTTGCAGCTGTTGGCAACATCAACAGGGAACTAATCTCGGTTGTATGGCAAACATCAACGAAAGTTTGAAAACATTTCTTAACAAAACTTTTTGCAATGGTCAACACAAGCTTTCTCACAGTGAGGGCCTAACAGTCACTTGTGGTTAAACGTGTTAAAGTTAAGCATTAGTAAACAACAAATTCATCATTTTTGTTCAGTACTTGTGTGGGTGAGGTTACAGGCACGACCAGGCACTTGAAACATATATATTCGTAATACTGATTAATTAACGTCCTCTGAAAATGTCTCGAAATGAATTGCCACGTAATATATAAGCTGCTCACAGAGAGGAAATTGAATTTAAATCTTTCAATTCAGGGCGCATCGAATTACCATAATCCAGGAGACGGCCATCAGCCGCGGCTCCCAACACTGGAGCCAGCAAGAGACACTGGAGCCAGCAAGAGACACTGGAGGCAGCACGAGACACTGGAGCCAGCAAGAGACACTGGAGGCAGTACGAGACACTGGAGGCAGCAGGAGACACTGGAGCCAGCAAAAGACACTGGAGCCAGCACGAGACACTGGAGCCAGCAGGAGACACTGGAGCCAACAGGAGACACTGGAGCCAACAAGAGACACTGGAGCCAACAAGAGACACTGGAGCCAGCAAGAGACACTGGAGCCAGCAAGAGACACTGGAGCCAACAAGAGACACTGGAGCCAGCAAGAGACACTGGAGCCAACAAGAGACACTGGAGGCAGCAAGAGACACTGGAGCCAACAGGAGACACTGGAGCCAACAAGAGACACTGGAGCCAACAAGAGACACTGGAGCCAACAGGAGACACTGGAGCCAACAAGAGACACTGCAGCCAACAAGAGACACTGCAGCCAACAAGAGACAATGGAGCCAACAAGAGACACTGGAGCCAACAGGAGACACTGGAGCCAACAAAAGACACTGGAGCCAACAAGAGACACTGGAGCCAACAGGAGACACTGGAGCCAGCAAGAGACACTGGAGCCAGCAAGAGACACTGGAGCCAGCAGGAGACACTGGAGCCAACAAGAGACACTGGAGCCAACAAGAGACACTGGAGGCAGCAAGAGACACTGGAGCCTGCAGGAGACACTGGAGGCAGCAAGAGACACTGGAGCCAGCAAGAGACACTGGAGGCAGCAAGAGACACTGGAGCCAACAAGAGACACTGGAGCCAACAAGAGACACTGGAGCCAACAAGAGACACTGGAGCCAGCAAGAGACACTGGAGCCAACAAGAGACACTGGAGCCAACAAGAGACACTGGAGCCAACAAGAGACACTGGAGGCAGCAAGAGACACTGGAGCCAGCAAGAGACACTGGAGCCAGCAGGAGACACTGGAGCCAACAAGAGACACTGGAGCCAGCACGAGACACTGGAGCCAACAGGAGACACTGGAGCCAACAAGAGACACTGGAGCCAGCACGAGACACTGGAGCCAAGAGGAGACACTGGAGCCAACAGGAGACACTGGAGCCAACAGGAGACACTGGAGCCAACAAGAGACACTGGAGCCAGCAAGAGACACTGGAGCCAACAAGAGACACTGGAGCCAACAGGAGACACTGGAGCCAGCACGAGACACTGGAGCCAAGAGGAGACACTGGAGCCAACAGGAGACACTGGAGCGAACAGGAGACACTGGAGCCAACAAGAGACACTGGAGCCAGCAAGAGACACTGGAGCCAACAAGAGACACTGGAGCCAACAAGAGACACTGGAGCCAACAAGAGACACTGGAGCCAACAGGAGACACTGGTGCCAGCCAGAGACACTGGAGCCAGCAAGAGACACTGGAGCCAGCAAGAGACACTGGAGCCAACAAGAGACACTGGAGCCACCCAGAGACACTGGAGCCAGCAAGAGACATTGGAGCCAGCAAGAGACACAGGAGCCAGCAAGAGACACTGGAGCCAACAGGAGACACTGGAGCCAACAGGAGACACTGGAGCCAACAGGAGACACTGGAGCCAGCAAGAGACACTGGAGCCAACAGGAGACACTGGAGCCAACAGGAAACACTGGAGCCAGCAAGAGACACTGGAGCCAGCAAGAGACACTGGAGCCAGCAAGAGACACTGGAGCCAACAGGAGACACTTGAGCCAACAAGAGACACTTTAGCCAACAAGAGACACTGGAGCCAGCAGAAGACACTGGAGCCAGCAAGAGACACTGGAGCCAGCAAGAGACACTGGAGCCAACAAGAGACACTGGAGCCAACAAGACACTGGAGCCACACTGGAGCCAGCAAGAGACACTGGAGCCAGCAGGAGACACTGGAGCAGCAAGAGACACTGGAGCCAGCAAGAGACACTGGAGCCAGCAAGAGACACTGGAGCCAACAAGAGACACTGGAGCCAACAAGAGACACTGGAGCCAACAAGAGACACTGGAGCCAGCAAGAGACACTGGAGCCAACAAGAGACACTGGAGCCAACAAGAGACACTGGAGCCAACAAGAGACACTGGAGCCAGCAAGAGACACTGGAGCCAGCAGGAGACACTGGAGCCAACAAGAGACACTGGAGCCAGCACGAGACACTGGAGCCAACAGGAGACACTGGAGCCAACAAGAGACACTGGAGCCAGCACGAGACACTGGAGCCAAGAGGAGACACTGGAGCCAACAGGAGACACTGGAGCCAACAGGAGACACTGGAGCCAACAAGAGACACTGGAGCCAGCAAGAGACACTGGAGCCAACAAGAGACACTGGAGCCAACAGGAGACACTGGAGCCAGCACGAGACACTGGAGCCAAGAGGAGACACTGGAGCCAACAGGAGACACTGGAGCCAACAGGAGACACTGGAGCCAGCCAGAGACACTGGAGCCAGCAAGAGACACTGGAGCCAGCAAGAGACACTGGAGCCAACAAGAGACACTGGAGCCACCCAGAGACACTGGAGCCAGCAAGAGACACTGGAGCCAACAAGAGACACTGGAGCCAACAAGAGACACTGGAGCCAACAAGAGACACTGGAGCCAACAGGAGACACTGGAGCCAGCCAGAGACACTGGAGCCAGCAAGAGACACTGGAGCCAGCAAGAGACACTGGAGCCAACAAGAGACACTGGAGCCACCCAGAGACACTGGAGCCAGCAAGAGACACTGGAGCCAGCAAGAGACACTGGAGCCAGCAAGAGACACTGGAGCCAACAGGAGACACTGGAGCCAACAGGAGACACTGGAGCCAACAGGAGACACTGGAGCCAGCAAGAGACACTGGAGCCAACAGGAGACACTGGAGCCAACAGGAAACACTGGAGCCAGCAAGAGACACTGGAGCCAGCAAGAGACACTGGAGCCAGCAAGAGACACTGGAGCCAACAGGAGACACTTGAGCCAACAAGAGACACTGGAGCCAACAAGAGACACTGGAGCCAGCAGAAGACACTGGAGCCAGCAAGAGACACTGGAGCCAGCAAGAGACACTGGAGCCAGCAAGAGACACTGGAGCCAGCCAGAGACACTGGAGCCAACAAGAGACACTGGAGCCAGCAAGAGACACTGGAGCCAACAAGAGACACTGGAGGCAGCAAGAGACACTGGAGCCAACAGGAGACACTGGAGCCAACAAGAGACACTGGAGCCAGCACGAGACACTGGAGCCAACAAGAGACACTGGAGCCAACAAGAGACACTGGAGCCAGCAAGAGACACTGGAGCCAACAAGAGACACTGGAGCCAACAGGAGACACTGGAGCCAGCAAGAGACACTGGAGCCAACAGGAGACACTGGAGCCAACAAGAGACACTGGAGCCAACAAGAGACACTGGAGCCAACAAGAGACACTGGAGCCAACAGGAGACACTGGAGCCAACAAGAGACACTGGAGCCAACAAGAGACACTGGAGCCAACAGGAGACACTGGAGCCAACAGGAGACACTGGAGCCAGCAAGAGACACTGGAGCCAGCAAGAGACACTGGAGCCAGCAAGAGACACTGGAGCCAACAGGAGACACTGGAGCCAACAAGAGACACTGGAGCCAACAAGAGACACTGGAGCCAGCAGAGAGACACTGGAGCCAGCAAGAGACACTGGAGCCAGCAAGAGACACTGGAGCCAACAAGAGACACTGGAGCCAACAAGAGACACTGGAGCCAGCAAGAGACACTGGAGCCAGCAGGAGACACTGGAGCAGCAAGAGACACTGGAGCCAGCAAGAGACACTGGAGCCAGCAAGAGACACTGGAGCCAACAAGAGACACTGGAGCCAACAAGAGACACTGGAGCCAACAAGAGACACTGGAGCCAGCAAGAGACACTGGAGCCAACAAGAGACACTGGAGCCAACAAGAGACACTGGAGCCAACAAGAGACACTGGAGCCAGCAAGAGACACTGGAGCCAGCAGGAGACACTGGAGCCAACAAGAGACACTGGAGCCAGCAAGAGACACTGGAGCCAACAGGAGACACTGGAGCCAACAAGAGACACTGGAGCCAGCACGAGACACTGGAGCCAAGAGGAGACACTGGAGCCAACAGGAGACACTGGAGCCAACAGGAGACACTGGAGCCAACAAGAGACACTGGAGCCAGCAAGAGACACTGGAGCCAACAGAGACACTGGAGCCAACAGGAGACACTGGAGCCAGCACGAGACACTGGAGCCAAGAGGAGACACTGGAGCCAACAGGAGACACTGGAGCCAACAGGAGACACTGGAGCCAACAAGAGACACTGGAGCCAGCAAGAGACACTGGAGCCAACAAGAGACACTGGAGCCAACAAGAGACACTGGAGCCAACAAGAGACACTGGAGCCAACAGAGACACTGGAGCCAGCCAGAGACACTGGAGCCAGCAAGAGACACTGGAGCCAGCAAGAGACACTGGAGCCAACAAGAGACACTGGAGCCAACAAGAGACACTGGAGCCAACAAGAGACACTGGAGCCAGCAAGAGACACTGGAGCCAACAAGAGACACTGGAGCCAACAAGAGACACTGGAGCCAACAAGAGACACTGGAGCCAGCAAGAGACACTGGAGCCAGCAGAGACACTGGAGCCAGCAGGAGACACTGGAGCCAACAAGAGACACTGGAGCCAGCAAGAGACACTGGAGCCAACAGGAGACACTGGAGCCAACAAGAGACACTGGAGCCAGCAGAGACACTGGAGCCAAAGGAGACACTGGAGCCAACAGAGACACTGGAGCCAACAGGAGACACTGGAGCCAGCAAGAGACACTGGAGCCAGCAAGAGACACTGGAGCCAGCAGGAGACACTGGAGCCAACAAGAGACACTGGAGCCAGCAAGAGACACTGGAGCCAACAAGAGACACTGGAGCCAACAAGAGACACTGGAGCCAACAAGAGACACTGGAGCCAGCAAGAGACACTGGAGCCAGCAAGAGACACTGGAGCCAACAAGAGACACTGGAGCCAACAAGAGACACTGGAGCCAACAAGAGACACTGGAGCCAACAGGAGACACTGGAGCCAGCAAGAGACACTGGAGCCAGCAAGAGACACTGGAGCCAACAAGAGACACTGGAGCCAGCAAGAGACACTGGAGCCAGCAAGAGACACTGGAGGCAGCAAGAGACACTGGAGCCAGCAGGAGACACTGGAGCCAACAAGAGACACTGGAGCCAGCACGAGACACTGGAGCCAACAGGAGACACTGGAGCAACCAAGAGACACTGGAGCCAGCACGAGACACTGGAGCCAACAGGAGACACTGGAGCCAACAAGAGACACTGGAGCCAGCACGAGACACTGGAGCCAGCCGAAAACTGGAGCCAACAAGAGACACTGGAGCCAGCACGAGACACTGGAGCCAACAGGAGACACTGGAGCCACCAGAGACACTGGAGCAGCACGAGACACTGGAGCCAACAGGAGACACTGGAGCCAACAAGAGACACTGGAGCCAGCACGAGACACTGGAGCCAAGAGACGAGACACCGGAGCCAACAAGAGACACTGGAGCCAGCACGAGACACTGGAGCCAACAGGAGACACTGGAGCCAACAAGAGACACTGGAGCCAGCACGAGACACTGGAGCCAAGAGGAGACACTGGAGCCAACAGGAGACACTGGAGCTAACAGGAGACACTGGAGCCAACAAGAGACACTGGAGCCAGCAAGAGACACTGGAGCCAACAAGAGACACTGGAGCCAGCAGAGACACTGGAGCCAGCAAGAGACACTGGAGCCAACAAGAGACACTGGAGCCAGCCAGAGACACTGGAGCCAACAGGAGACACTGGAGCCAACAGGAGACACTGGAGCCAACAGGAGACACTGGAGCCAACAAGAGACACTGGAGCCAACAAGAGACACTGGAGCCAGCCAGAGACACTGGAGCCAGCAAGAGACACTGGAGCCAGCAAGAGACACTGGAGCCAACAAGAGACACTGGAGCCAGCCAGAGACACTGGAGCCAGCAAGAGACACTGGAGCCAGCAAGAGACACTGGAGCCAGCAAGAGACACTGGAGCCAGCAAGAGACACTGGAGCCAACAGGAGACACTGGAGCCAGCAAGAGACACTGGAGCCAACAGGAGACACTGGAGCCAACAGGAGACACTGGAGCCAACAGGAGACACTGGAGCCAACAGGAGACACTGGAGCCAGCAAGAGACACTGGAGCCAACAAGAGACACTGGAGCCAGCAAGAGACACTGGAGCCAACAGGAGACACTGGAGCCAACAAGAGACACTGGAGCCAGCACGAGACACTGGAGCCAACAAGAGACACTGGAGCCAACAAGAGACACTGGAGCCAGCACGAGACACTGGAGCCACAAGAGACACTGGAGCCAACAGGAGACACTGGAGCCAACAAGAGACACTGGAGCCAACAAGAGACACTGGAGCCAACAAGAGACACTGGAGCCAACAAGAGACACTGGAGCCAACAAGAGACACTGGAGCCAACAAGAGACACTGGAGCCAACAAGAGACACTGGAGCCAACAGGAGACACTGGAGCCAGCACGAGACACTGGAGCCAGCAGAGACACTGGAGCCAACAGGAGACACTGGAGCCAACAGGAGACACTGGAGCCAACAGGAGACACTGGAGCCAACAAGAGACACTGGAGCCAACAAGAGACACTGGAGCCAACAGGAGACACTGGAGCCAGCACGAGACACTGGAGCCAACAGGAGACACTGGAGCCAACAAGAGACACTGGAGCCAGCAAGAGACTGGAGCCAACAGGAGACACTGGAGCCAACAAGAGACACTGGAGCCAGCAAGAGACACTGGAGCCAACAAGAGACACTGGAGCCAACAGGAGACACTGGAGCCAACAAGAGACACTGGAGCCAGCAAGAGACACTGGAGCCAGCAAGAGACACTGGAGCCAACAAGAGACACTGGAGCCAGCAAGAGACACTGGAGCCAGCAAGAGACACTGGAGCCAGCAAGAGACACTGGAGCCAACAAGAGACACTGGAGCCAACAAGAGACACTGGAGCCAACAAGAGACACTGGAGCCAACAGGAGACACTGGAGCCAGCAAGAGACACTGGAGCCAGCAAGAGACACTGGAGCCAACAAGAGACACTGGAGCCAGCAAGAGACACTGGAGCCAACAAGAAACACTGGAGCCAACAAGAGACACTGGAGCCAGCAGGAGACACTGGAGCCAGCAAGAGACACTGGAGGCAGCAAGAGACACTGGAGCCAGCAGGAGACACTGGAGCCAACAAGAGACACTGGAGCCAGCACGAGACACTGGAGCCAACAGGAGACACTGGAGCCAACAGAGAGACACTGGAGCCAGCACGAGACACTGGAGCCAACAGGAGACACTGGAGCCAACAAGAGACAATGGAGCCAGCACGAGACACTGGAGCCAGCACGAAAACACTGGAGCCAACAAGAGACACTGGAGCCAGCACGAGACACTGGAGCCAACAGGAGACACTGGAGCCAACCAGAGACACTGGAGCCAGCACGAGACACTGGAGCCAACAGGAGACACTGGAGCCAACAAGAGACACTGGAGCCAGCACGAGACACTGGAGCCAGCACGAGACACTGGAGCCAACAAGAGACACTGGAGCCAGCACGAGACACTGGAGCCAACAGGAGACACTGGAGCCAACAAGAGACACTGGAGCCAGCACGAGACACTGGAGCCAAGAGGAGACACTGGAGCCAACAGGAGACACTGGAGCCAACAGGAGACACTGGAGCCAACAAGAGACACTGGAGCCAGCAAGAGACACTGGAGCCAACAAGAGACACTGGAGCCAGCCAGAGACACTGGAGCCAGCAAGAGACACTGGAGCCAACAAGAGACACTGGAGCCAGCCAGAGACACTGGAGCCAACAGGAGACACTGGAGCCAACAGGAGACACTGGAGCCAACAAGAGACACTGGAGCCAACAAGAGACACTGGAGCCAGCCAGAGACACTGGAGCCAGCAAGAGACACTGGAGCCAGCAAGAGACACTGGAGCCAACAAGAGACACTGGAGCCAGCCAGAGACACTGGAGCCAGCAAGAGACACTGGAGCCAGCAAGAGACACTGGAGCCAGCAAGAGACACTGGAGCCAGCAAGAGACACTAGAGCCAACAGGAGACACTGGAGCCAGCAAGAGACACTAGAGCCAACAGGAGACACTGGAGCCAACAGGAGACACTGGAGCCAACAGGAGACACTGGAGCCAACAGGAGACACTGGAGCCAGCAAGAGACACTGGAGCCAACAAGAGACACTGGAGGCAGCAAGAGACACTGGAGCCAACAGGAGACACTGGAGCCAACAAGAGACACTGGAGCCAGCACGAGACACTGGAGTCAACAAGAGACACTGGAGCCAACAAGAGACACTGGAGCCAGCACGAGACACTGGAGCCAACAAGAGACACTGGAGCCAACAGGAGACACTGGAGCCAACAAGAGACACTGGAGCCAACAAGAGACACTGGAGTCAACAAGAGACACTGGAGCCAACAAGAGACACTGGAGCCAACAAGAGACACTGGAGTCAACAAGAGACACTGGAGCCAACAAGAGACACTGGAGCCAACAGGACACACTGGATCCAGCACGAGACACTGGAGCCAACAAGAGACACTGGAGCCAACAGGACACACTGGAGCCAGCACGAGACACTGGAGCCAGCCAGAGACACTGGAGCCAACAGGAGACACTGGAGCCAACAAGAGACACTGGAGCCAACAGGAGACACTGGAGCCAGCACGAGACACTGGAGGCAACAGGAGACACTGGAGCCAACAAGAGACACTGGAGCCAGCAAGAGACACTGGAGCCAATAGGAGACACTGGAGCCAACAAGAGACACTGGAGCCAGCACGAGACACTGGAGCCAACAGGAGACACTGGAGCCAACAGGAGACACTGGAGCCAACAGGAGACACTGGAGCCAACAAGAGACACTGGAGCCAGCAAGAGACACTGGAGCCAGCAAGGGACACTGGAGCCAGCAAGAGACACTGGAGCCAGCAAGAGACACTGGAGCCAGCAAGAGACACTGGAGCCAGCAAGAGACACTGGAGCCAACAGGAGACACTGGAGCCAACAGGAGACACTGGAGCCAACAGGAGACACTGGAGCCAGCAAGAGACACTGGAGCCAGCAGGAGACACTGGAGCCAACAGGAGACACTGGAGCCAACAAGAGACACTGGAGGCAACAAGAGACACTGGAGCCAGCAAGAGACACTGGAGCCAGCAGGAGACACTAGAGCCAGCAAGAGACACTGGAGCCAGCGAGAGACACTGGAGGCAGCAAGAGACACTGGAGCCAGCAAGAGACACTGGAGCCAGCAGGAGACACTGGAGCCAGCAAGAGACACTGGAGCCAGCAGGAGACACTGGAGGCAGCAGGAGACACTGGAGCCAGCAGGAGACACTGGAGCCAGCAAGAGACACTGGAGCCAGCAAGAGACACTGGAGCCAGCAAGAGACACTGGAGGCAGCAGGAGACACTGGAGCCAGCAGGAGACACTGGAGCCAGCAGGAAACACTGGAGGCAGCAGGAGACACTGGAGCCAGCAAGAGACACTGGAGGCAGCAAGAGACACTGGAGCCAGCAGGAGACACTGGAGGCAGCAGGAGACACTGGAGCCAGCCAGAGAGACTGGAGCCAGCAAGAGAGACTGGAGCTAGCAAGAGACACTGGAGGCAGCATGAGACACTGGAGCCAGCCAGAGACTGGAGCCAGCAAGAGACACTGGAGCCAGCCAGAGACTGGAGCCAGCAAGAGACACTGGAGCCAGCAAGAGACACTGGAGCCAGCCAGAGACTGGAGCCAGCAAGAGACACTGGAGGCAACAAGAGACACTGGAGTCAGCAGGAGACACTGGAGCCAGCCAGAGACTGGAGCCAGCAAGAGACACTGGAGCCAGCAAGAAACACTGGAGCCAGCCAGAGACTGGAGCCAGCAAGAGACACTGGAGCCAGCAAGAGACACTGGAGCCAGCCAGAGACTGGAGCCAGGAAGAGACACTGGAGGCAGCAAGAGACACTGGAAACACTTGAACCAGCAAGAGACACTGGAGCCAGCAAGAGACACTGGAGCCAGCAAGAGACACTGGAGACACTTGAACCAGCAAGAGACACTGGAGGCAGCAAGAGACACTGGAGACACTGTAACCAGCATGAGACACTGGAGCCAGCAGGGGACTGGCCGTTGCAGTGAATGACCGGGTGATATATCTTGAGGCCCGCGTTCTACTACTGTTATATGTGTCTGCTAGTGTCCCTGCTGGCTGGTCTCAGACTGCTGCTGGGGACCCTGAATGTTAGGGAGTGACTGTTACTTGCTTCATGCTCGCTTGAGACAGAATGTTTTTATTTGTTGGCCCGCTGCTTGCTACAGTCGGACTGGTGACAGTTGTTCTAGGCCCTCGACACAGCCTGACAGTTATTGCAGGCCCTCGACAAAGGCTGACAGTTATTGCAGGCCCTCGACACAGGCTGACAGTTACTGCTGGCCCTCGACACAGCCTGATAGTTACTGTAGGCCCTCGACACAGCCTGAGAGTTAATGTTGACCCTCAACACAATCTGACAGTTACTGCAGGCCCTCGACACAGCCTGAGTTACTGCAGGCCCTCGACACAGCCTGAGTTACTGCAGGCCCTCGACACAGTCTGATAGTTACTGTTGACCCTCAACACAATCTGACAGTTACTATAGGCCCTCGACACAGCCTGATAGTTACTGCAGGCCCTCGACACAGCCTGATAGTTACTGCAGGCCCTCGACACAGCCTGATAGTTACTGTTGACCCTCAACACAATCTGACAGTTACTGCAGGTCCTCGACACAGCCAGACAGTTACTGCAGACCCTTGTTCTTTTGAAATTTATTTTAAAAATTTCCTTTGTTTCCACCTTGTCAATCCCCCTAAGTATTTTATATGTCTGTATCATGCCTCCTCTCTCTCTCCTCCATTCTAACGTCGTCCGGTTTAGTTCCTTCAGTCGGTCTTCGTACCTAATCCCTTGCATCTCTGGATTAAGACACTCGCCTGGCGTTTCGCGAGCGCTTTGTCCTGGGTTCGGATCCTGGTCGGGGATGATTTACTGGGGGTCAATACTTAACTGTAGCCTCTGTTTACCCAACAATAAAATGGGTACCTGGTTGTTAAACGACTTGGCGGGGTCGTACTCTGGGGAACATAGGATTAAGGACTTGCCTGAAACGCTACGTGTACTAGTCCATGATAGGGGCAGCATACTCTAAGATTGGCCTCATGAAGGCGATCTACAGTGATCTAAAATCCTCCTTATTCAAGTTTCTGAAGGATGCTCTGACTTTTGCCAGAGTAGAGAATGCGGCTGACGTTATTCTGTTCAACTGAGCCTCTAGAGTTAGGTTTGTTGTAATGTCCACTCCCAGATCTTTCTCTCTAGACGTTATAGGGAAGTAGTTTCTCTTCATAGTTTCTCTTCAGAGGACGCTTCCTCATCAATCTCTGGGAGTTGTTCAGCCTCAGTAGTGAACACTCTATGGCAGCTGGCATTGAATTCCTCCCAAATTTCTTTATCATTTTCTGTATACTGGCCTCTCCTTTTTCGTAACCTGGCCACTTGGTCATTCACTGTCATTTTCCGTCTTATATGGCTATATAGGAGTTTTCATTTTCATTTTCAATATCATTAATATTGAAAATATGATTTTCATAGTTTCTTTCTGACAATGTTCTTATGTTAATGTAGTCATTCCTGGCCCTGTGGCATCTAGTCCGGTTTACCCCTGTCTGTTGTTTTCTGTATTTCCTCAACTCCCTCCTTCCTGCTTTTTGCTTTTGGTTCCTGGCACTGTCTATTGAACCACGGGTTATTATATGTTCTACTTTTTTCCCTTAATGGTGGTATGACTCTCTCTTCTGCTTCTTAGCACTTTGTTCATCATTTCCTGGACCGTCTTCCCTCTAAGTTCCTCCACTCAATGCACACTTCCCAGATACTCTCGTACGTTCATGTAGTCTCCTTTTTATAGTCTGCTTTCCCTTCGCTGACTCCTCCTCATATGGGCACTGTTCTGAGTTCCATCATGTAATGGAATAACAGGACACAATGGTCACTTGCTCCTAGTGGTATTTTATGCTCTAAGTTCTCAATGTCTTCCTCATTCTGGGTGAAGATCAAGTTCAGTAGACTTGGTTTATCTGCTCCCCTTTCTCTCGTGTTCTCCTTTATATGTTTGGTAAAAAAGTTTCTTTCTACAGCTTCAACTAATTTCGCCACCTTCGTTTCTTCCCTCACCATGAGGATTTCTTGTATCCCAGTCAATCTCTCCATGATTTAGGTCTCCCCATAACTAGGTGTTTAGCTCTCATTCTGAGTGAAACTGTTGCTGCTCTCTGCAATGCCACTATGCATGCTGTGTTGTTGTCATATTCTTGCCTGGGTCTTCTGTTGTTTGGTGGAGGGTTAGAAATTACCTAGATCACAATTGTTTTTGCATCTGCTTTCAGTGTCCCTATGATGGAGTCAATGAATACGTTTTTACTCTTGAGTTCATCGAACTTCCACTCCCGTTTTACTAGGAATACAACTCCTCCTAATCCTTGCTTTTGTTGTCATTCTTTCCTTATCACTTCGAATCTCCCTGGGAATATTGCATCAGAGATCATATTATTTATGTTCGTTTCCACAATTGCAATTAAATCTGGATCATTTTATCTTACTCTGTTAAAAACATTTTAGGGGTCGCTGACCAGAACCTGAAGATTCCCGGAATGTTTACAGTTGTGTACGTACCAACAGGATGGAACATTAAATATAGGGTTATGGACCAAGACACCAGGCATGAGTTTGCATATTGCTTTTCACTTTTGCAATCCAAAGTGTTTGTACTCAAGTCTGAGTATACTATATTTAACCTTGGAAAACAGCATTTGGAAATTTTAGCAAGAAAAACTATGATTACGCAGTATTATAATAAAGTATATTAAACAAAATTTTATTTCATTATATTTTAGTTAATTCAACTATGAAACGGGAAACTAAACATGCCTATTTAGAGACAATTCTGAACTTGTATATAATAATCAGTTGAGAATAAATATCCCAAGATACATAAAAGAACCTGGTCACTCAAGCAAGACAAAGTTCGTAAAGCTCTGAACTTTAGACATGACATTGTTAATTGATAACCCAGCCTCATTTTACACAAGCTACAAATATTAATTTTAAAGTCAACAAGTTATATATAATGTACGGTATGGGAACTGTTTTAGTTAGATAATGTATCTAACTAAAACAGTTCCCATAAAATTATAAAAGGATCTAAACATCCTCCTGAAATTGACAAGCTTACCTGAAAAATATTTTGAATTCCAATTATCATTAGAAGTAAGTTTTATTAATAATATAGTTAAAAAAGAATTTATTAAATTTTTAAATTTAAAATGGTGCAGTTGTTTTGGGGACCAAAAGTTATGAATTTTGTGATCATTTTAGGGGATGTTTAAATGATATGATATCAGCTATACATACCGTAATAACATTTACATTTAACAAATTAATATACCCATTGTATTTAAACTAATAAGGTTTAGATCTCTGTGCTTTGGTGAGCTTAGGAAGTGTGTGTTTGCCAACATTTTCAGTAGACTCTGGGTGCCACACCCTATCCACTCCACACTCCCCAGCAGTGATGTAAGAGTTTGTCTTCAAATTATGCAATGCTACCCGTGTCATTAGTAGTTTCTGATTAGAAACAAAAAATCCTTTTAGCATCAGTTGGCCAGTGTGAATGTCAAGTTTTAATGTAAAGAAACAATCACTTCCATCACCAGTGTGCGAGCCACTCAACACAACATGGTTATCCCCAATCATTAGACATGTGCATAGCCACTAGCTAACATTCGTCCGTTGCGCTTCATAGCACTAGCTATTTCTTTCCTGTTATACTTGTACAATGGTGCAGTCTCCTTGATATCCCAGTACTGCAAAGACTCCATGTTAGTTACTGCAGATAACCTTTCATGTCTGCCATTCTGACTCAACCATGATAATTTCCCAACTGTCCCTTTAGAATTCATGCAATATGTAAGAGCTTCATCCCCAGTATTTTGAGAGATGTCAAACACATTAATAAGTCCATCTGTAGCAGCTATAGTCATAGTGTCAGCTTGTGTAGGGTTGAATTTAACTTGAGCGATGTCATCTGTAAGACATTCCCAATAACTCCCTAACATTTTATCACCTCTGATATCCCAGAATAAAAGGAAACACTAGTTTCAATTAATTCAGTTCCTGAACATAATATCCTTGAATTATATGACATATCAAAACATTTGATAGACTTTAACACAGTTGAATCTTTAGTCATTCCTTTCAACTCTCTTTCACATTTATTGGACCTTATGTCCCACATTTTGACCAAGCTATTTCTGCTGCTGGACAAAAGAAGGTTGCTGTTACTGGGAGAGAACCCTATTCCTGTGATACATTTTTGGCGGGGTTCAAAGCCGGACACTTTTTGAAGATTTTCCCTCCTCAGTACAGACACAGAATTATCCGACACCGACACAGCTACGCTTTCCCAGCTGGCATCATGTGCTAAATGCAAACAATATTCTTTCTCAGAGAGAGAAGTATGGAGATGACAGCTCCATACTTAGTGGGGAAAAATTCTGCAATTTCTTTTTCTACATATGTGCTTGAATTTTCTGGCTTAGCACCTACAATTTTTCTGCTAAATTCATCTGGGTCATCGTTGTGTGTCCTGCTGTGTCTCTTTATGGTAGTTGTAGTTGAGGAGGCGTGCAGCACCTGCAGGAGCCTAGTGTAGGGTGCAGCATTCACCCTATAAGGTGTGTGTGTGGCAGGGTGTGTAAGGCGGACATCGCTCCATAAATAACCTTGTTGTGCTTTGGGATGCTGACTTGGAGGTAAGTGCCTCTCAAAGTCAGTCATACACGGTGTACAGAGAATGGCAGGGCCCCAGTTTTCGTCTTTCACCCGTCGCTTGCTTTTTATGCTGCTGATCACAGTACTCGCAAGCAAATTGTGACCTTGTACAACCCTTATGAGTTTGAACCTCCTACTCGGTGCTGTGTAATAACCCATCATGTTTCAACGTGGATAGTCCAAAGGGCATCGTTCGTTCAAAATAGGGTGGAGGGGGGGGGGGGCAGGAGCTACAGCACAAATTTTCTCCCACCGTACCAACATCCGCTTGGAGCAGATCAAGGGAATGCTGGTCCAAGTCTGGCGTTAGTTGCTGCTACTAGCATTTGCCTTTGTGGATTACTGGTGCCCACTGAGGGAGACCAGACTGATTCGAGAATTACGTCCTACATGCACCTGAACTTAAACATCAAAACTGTATTAGCATATGTCCTAGGTCTCTTTGGCATATGCTATCTGAAGAGCAGGGTGAGAAATGCAGAGGGAAATCCTGGGAAATAGAAGATTGCAGTGATGCCAAGTCATTTAAAAATGATGCCGTATCAAATGCCTTTATGTATGTCTAAAGAAAGCGTCAGTGGATAGGTCATATATATATATATATATATATATATATATATATATATATATATATATATATATATATATATATATATATATATATATATATATATATATATATATATATATATATATATATATATATTTTTTTTTTTTTTTTTTTTTTTTTTTATAACCTAGAAGGGGTACCACCTCTGGTGCAAGTGTAGGGACCCATAGCCTCGGAGAAGAAAATAAAGAGTACTCAGAGAAGACCTTGTGGATCCTCACTGAACACTTTGATATTTTCTTCTCCTACCACCCCTATTCTTTTGGTATGTGTGTATATTTATCTAACTTTATTTGAAAATGTCATTACACAAAAAAAGTTACAGTATTGATTACATGCAGGGTACAAGGCTGCTTGTCACAAGTTGAAAAGCTCCTCCAGCTCCTCAGATGGCGGGCAGGAACCATGGATGCAGTGAGCATTTCCTCTCTGGATTGCCACACTGAGGCGCTGAAAAAGAAAACTGGCAGCTCTAGGGTCTCTAGTTGTTTCGATTAGCTTAGACCCCAACTCCTTCAAAAAGCTAGCAGCACTTTTACCCCAGGCACCAAGTGTCTCCGAGGCAATGGGGACAAAATTGTAGTGGTGCTCAAGGTCTCTGTATTTACGTGACTTGGCCGCTTCCCGGTGATTGGCAG
>WNGS01000846.1:0-5000 GCA_020271785.1 Procambarus virginalis | reverse complement strand
ACAGAGACACTGGAGCCAACAAGAGACACTGGAGCCACAGGACACACTGGAGCCAGCACGAGACACTGGAGCCAGCCAGAGACACTGGAGCCAACAGGAGACACTGGAGCCAACAGGAGACACTGGAGCCAATAGGAGACACTGGAGCCAACAAGAGACACTTTAGCAACAAGAGACTTGGAGCCAGCAACGAACACTGGAGCCAACAGAGACACTGGAGCCAACAAGAGACACTGGAGCCAGCCGAGACACTGGAGCCAGCACGAGACACTGGAACCAGCACGAGACACTGGAGCCAGCACGAGACACTGGAGCCAGCACGAGACACTGGAGCCACACGAGACACTGGAGCCAACAGGAGACACTGGAGCCAGCACGAGACACTGGAGCCAACAGAGACACTGGAGCCAACAGAGACACTGGAGCCAGACACGAGACACTGGAGCCAACAGGAGACACTGGAGCCAACAGAGACACTGGAGCCAACAAGAGACACTGGAGCCAACAAGAGACACTGGAGCCAGCAAAAGACACTGGAGCCAACAGAGACACTGGAGCCAGCCAAGACACTGGAGCCAGCAAGAGACACTGGAGCCAGCAAGAGACACTGGAGCCACCAGAGACACTGGAGCCAGCAGAGACACTGGAGCCAGCAAGAGACACTGGAGCCAGCAGAGACACTGGAGCCAGCAAGAGACACTGGAGCCAGCAAGAGACCTGGAGCCAACAGGAGACACTGGAGCCAACGAGACACTGGAGCCAACAGGAGACACTGGAGCCAGCAAGAGACACTGGAGCCAGCAGAGACACTGGAGCCAACAAGAGACACTGGAGCCAGCAAGAGACACTGGAGCCAGCAAGAGACACTGGAGCCAGCAGAGACACTGGAGCCAACAAGAGACACTGGAGCCAGCAGAGACACTGGAGCCAACAGAGACACTGGAGCCAACAAGAGACACTGGAGCCAGCAAGAGACACTGGAGCCAGCAAGAGACACTGGAGCCAACAAGAGACACTGGAGCCAGCAAGACACTGGAGCCAACAAGAGACACTGGAGCCAGCAAGAGACACTGGAGCCAACAGAGACACTGGAGCCAACAAGAGACACTGGAGCCAACAAGAGACACTGGAGCCACAGGACACTGGAGCCAACAAGAGACACTGGAGCCAACAAGAGACACTGGAGCCAACAAGAGACACTGGAGCCAAACGAGACACTGGAGCCAACAGGAGACACTGGAGCCAACAAGAGACACTGGAGCAACAGACACTGGAGCCAACAGGAGACACTGGAGCCAGCAAGAGACACTGGAGCCAGCAAGAGACACTGGAGCCAGCAGGAGACACTGGAGCCAACAAGAGACACTGGAGCCAACAAGAGACACTGGAGCCAGCAAGAGACACTGGAGCCAGCAGGAGACACTGGAGCCAACAAGAGACACTGGAGCCACAAGAGACACTGGAGCCACAGGAGACACTGGAGCCAGCACGAGACACTGGAGCCACAGAGACACTGGAGCCAACAGGAGACACTGGAGCCACAGAGACACTGGAGCCAACGAGACACTGGAGCCAACCAGAGACACTGGAGCCAGCAAGAGACACTGGAGCCAACAAGAGACACTGGAGCCACCAGAGACACTGGAGCCAGCAAGAGACACTGGAGCCAGCAAGAGACACTGGAGCCAGCAAGAGACACTGGAGCCAGCCAGAGACACTGGAGCCAGCAAGAGACACTGGAGCCACAGAGACACTGGAGCCACAAGAGACACTGGAGCCAACAAGAGACACTGGAGCCAGCAAGTGACCCTGGAGCCAACAAGACACTGGAGCCAACAAGAGACACTGGAGCCAGCAAGAGACACTGGAGCCAACAGGAGACACTGGAGCCAGCAAGAGACACTGGAGCCAACAGGAGACACTGGAGCCAGCATGAGACACTGGAGCAACAGAGACACTGGAGCCAGCAAGAGACCTGGAGCCAGCAAGAGACACTGGAGCCAACAAGAGACACTGGAGCCAGCAAGAGACACTGGAGCCAACAGGAGACACTGGCCAACAAGAGACACTGGAGCCAGCACGAGACACTGGAGCCAACAGGAGACACTGGAGCCACAGGAGACACTGGAGCCAACAAGAGACACTGGAGCCAACAAGAGACACTGGAGCCAGCAAAGACACTGGAGCCAACAAGAGACACTGGAGCCAGCCAGAGACACTGGAGCCAGCAAGAGACACTGGAGCCAGCAAGAGACACTGGAGCCAGCCAGAGACACTGGAGCCAACAGAGACACTGGAGCCAGCAAGAGACCTGGAGCCAGCAAGAGACACTGGAGCCAGCAAGAGACACTGGAGCCAGCAAGAGACCCTGGAGCCAACAGGAGACACTGGAGCCAACAGGAGACACTGGAGCCAACAGAGACACTGGAGCCAGCAAGAGACACTGGAGCCAACAGGAGACACTGGAGCCAACAGGAAACACTGGAGCCAGCAAGAGACACTGGAGCCAGCAAGAGACACTGGAGCCAGCAAGAGACACTGGAGCAACAGGAGACACTGGAGCCAACAAGAGACACTGGAGCCAACAAGAGACACTGGAGCCAGCAGAGACACTGGAGCCAGCAAGAGACACTGAGCCAGCAAGAGACACTGGAGCCAGCAAGAGACACTGGAGCCAGCAGAGACACTGGAGCCAACAAGAGACACTGGAGCCAGCAAGAGACACTGGAGCCAACAGGAGACACTGGAGCCAACAAGAGACACTGGAGCCAGCAAGAGACACTGGAGCCAGCAAGAGACACTGGAGCCAACAAGAGACACTGGAGCCAGCAAGAGACACTGGAGCCAACAAGAGACACTGGAGGCAGCAAGAGACACTGGAGCCAACAGGAGACACTGGAGCCAACAGAGACACTGGAGCCACAGAGACACTGGAGCCAACAGGAGACACTGGAGCCAACAAGAGACACTGGAGCCAACAAGAGACACTGGAGCCAACAAGAGACACTGGAGCCAACAAGAACACTGGAGCCAACAGAGACACTGGAGCCACAAGAGACACTGGAGCCAACAAGAGACACTGGAGCCAACAGGAGACACTGGAGCCAGCAAGAGACACTGGAGCCAGCAAGAGACACTGGAGCCAGCAGAGACACTGGAGCCAACAAGAGACACTGGAGCCAACAAGAGACACTGGAGGCAGCAAGAGACACTGGAGCCAGCAGGAGACACTGGAGCCAGCAAGAGACACTGGAGCCAGCAAGAGACACTGGAGCCAGCAAGAGACACTGGAGCCAACAAGAGACACTGGAGCCAACAAGAGACACTGGAGCCAGCAAGAGACACTGGAGCCAACAAGAGACACTGGAGCCACAAGAGACACTGGAGCCAACAAGACACTGGAGCCAGCAAGAGACACTGGAGCCAGCAAGAGACACTGGAGCCAGCAGAGACACACTGGAGCCAACAAGAGACACTGGAGCCAGCACGAGACACTGGAGCCAACAGGAGACACTGGAGCCAACAGAGACACTGGAGCCAGCACGAGACACTGTAGCCAACAGAGACACTGGAGCCAACAGGAGACACTGGAGCCAACAGGAGACACTGGAGCCAACAAGAGACACTGGAGCCAGCAAGAGACACTGGAGCCAACAAGAGACACTGGAGCCAACAGAGACACTGGTGCCAGCGAGAGACACTGGAGCCAAGAGGAGACACTGGAGCCAGCAGAGACACTGGAGCGAACAGAGACACCTGGAGCCAACAAGAGACACTGGAGCCAGCAAGAGACACTGGAGCCAACAAGAGACACTGGAGCCAACAAGAGACACTGGAGCCAACAAGAGACACTGGAGCCAACAGGAGACACTGGTGCCAGCCAGAGACACTGGAGCCAGCAAGAGACACTGGAGCCAGCAAGAGACACTGGAGCCAACAAGAGACACTGGAGCCACCAGAGACACTGGAGCCAGCAAGAGACACTGGAGCCAGCAAGAGACACTGGAGCCAGCAAGAGACACTGGAGCCAACAGGAGACACTGGAGCCAACAGGAGACACTGGAGCCAACAGGAGACACTGGAGCCAGCAAGAGACACTGGAGCCAACAGAAGACACTGGGCCAACAGGAAACACTGGAGCCAGCAAGAGACACTGGAGCCAGCAAGAGACACTGGAGCCAGCAAGAGACACTGGAGCCAACAAGAGACACTGGAGCCAACAAGAGACACTGGAGCCAGCAGAGACACTGGAGCAAGCAAGAGACACTGGAGCCAGCAAGAGACACTGGAGCCAGCAAGAGACACTGGAGCCAGCAGAGACACTGGAGCCAACAAGAGACACTGGAGCCAGCAAGACACTGGAGCCAACAAGAGACACTGGAGGCAGCAAGAGACACTGGAGCCACAGGAGACACTGGAGCCAACAAGAGACACTGGAGCCAGCAAGAGACACTGGAGCCAACAAGAGACACTGGAGCCAACAGGAGACACTGGAGCCAGCATGAGACACTGGAGCCAACAAGAGACACTGGAGCCAACAGGAGACACTGGAGCCAGCACGAGACACTGGAGCCAAAAGGAGACACTGGAGCCAACAAGAGACACTGGACCAACATAGACACTGGAGCCACAGAGACACTGGAGCCAGCAAGAGACACTGGAGCCAAGAAGAGACACTGGAGCCAACAGAGACACTGGAGCCAACAGGAGACACTGGAGCCAACAAGAGACACTGGAGCCAACAAAGACACTCAAGAGACACTGGAGCCAACAAGAGACACTGGAGCCAACAAGAGACACTGGAGCCACAAGAGACACTGGAGCCAACAGGAGACACTGGAGCCAGCAAGAGACACTGGAGCCAACAAGAGACACTGGAGCCAGCAAGAGACACTGGAGCCAGCAGAGACACTGGAGCCAGCAAGAGACACTGGAGCCAGCAAGAGACACTGGAGCCAGCAAGAGACACTGGAGCCAGCAAGAGACACTGGAGCCAACAG
>WNGS01000844.1:73499-84496 GCA_020271785.1 Procambarus virginalis | reverse complement strand
CTTAATGATGTAACTGAATGGAATTAAATCATGCACTAAAGATCGGAAAATCAACTGCTCCTCGAGAGGACGGTATTACTTACAGTCTACTGAGATTAGTCTCACACGTACCAGGTAATCCACTATTAGTGTTGTACAGAATGAGTCTACGTGAAGGAGTATTACCTGATGCTTGGACAAAGAGTGTCATTGTTCCCATCCCCAAACCACACTCAGATAATTATAGACCCATATCTCTAACATCGTGTGTCTGTAAAGTGCTTGAATGTATTGTTCTTAACAGACTCATGTATCGTATACAGATGGCACCTGTCACCCCAACTGTTTGGATTTATGCCTGGGCTCAGTACACAACACTGTTTTGCTGAATAATTCGCACATATTGAAGCTTCCCCTCAAGCATTCTTCATCGACCTAGCTGCAGCTTTTGATACAGCAAACAGAGAAATCATACTGGAATAGCTTGCCGAGCTGGGAATACAAGAAAAATTACTGAGATGGATAAAGGGTTATTTGTCTAATCAGCGTATGTTTTGTGTAATGGTGTTAAAAGCACAGAGAGCAAACACTTTGAACTGGGAACTCCACAAGGAGGGGTCTCAGCCCCTTGTTGTTCAACATTCTGATGCATAAACTTATTAAAGATCTTCCAACTAATAATGAAGACACTATCATTTGTTATGCTGATGATATATGTTTACAGGCTGCCACTGAGCATAGAATGCAAGTTCTACTCGATGCTTATGCTACTAGAGCTGAGGAATGTGGCCTCCTTATCTCTGTACAGAAAACTCATGCCCTCATTCCATGTGGTATTCCACCACCCAATTATCATATAAATCGTCGAGCACTTGAGAACTGCGAGTCTTACAGATACCTTGGTGTCCCCATTAACGACCCTTTCTTCTCTCAAGAGGAGACTGTGGGAGAGATTGAAGCCCTTGCGGGTCCTTGTTGGTGTCAATCAATGAATTAACGTGAGACTTGCTAGAATGTTTTAAGTATCATTTATACGCTCTGTGATTGACTACAATGCTCTACATCTCACACTGTATACTGACAAAGAGCTGAAATCTCTTGAAACCTTGCAAAATGAAGCTATGCGTCTCATCCTTGGGGCTCCAAAGTCCACGAGAATAGTTAATATGAGAGCAGAGTTAAAATTACCTACCATAAGTGAGAGAATTTCGTCTATTAGTACAGTTTTTTGCGTGAAGGCATTGAGTAGATCTAGACAACACATGAAGTTTCAAGCTAAACTTTATAATATGCTGCACTCACCTGAGGTCCATAGAAGAAGAACGAAATCTGATTATGTATTTTGGCTCTACAAGGTAGCCAACTCCATCAAAATATTAAATATGTACCCAACTCAACTAATGATTAATCAACCAATTACTCCATGGTATAACTGGGATCTATCAGTGGAATTTGTAAATGCGCCCAAGAAAGATAGTGTACACTCTACATTATTAAAACAGTTAACACTGAAAAGCATCACTGAAAGTACTCAGAGTATGGGAAACGATGTGTATCAGTGCTATTCCGACGGCTCTGTAGAAGAAGGTGGACGATGTACCGGATGTGCATGTAATATATTTGAACAATCTTCTCTCGTACATACAGTAATGAAGCGCGTCAATGACTGGGCAAGTACAACTCTAACTGAACTTGCAGGCATATACCTTGCCACTGAATTTTTAAAAGGCAAAGGCAGTGGACTTATACTGTGACTCTCAGAGTGCACTCCTGGCACTGAACGCACATAGTAGTGACACCCAGAAAATAGTCAGTGATATTCGAATGAATGTTTCAGCTGCTAAAGAAAACAGATTTGAAATTAAATTCCTATGGATACCATCAAACGTTGGCATCTCAAGGCATGACACTGTTGATATGCTTGCAAAGACAGCCTGTAGAAAACCAGTGGTAGAAATTGATATGGGTGTTTCATTAGCAGTGACAAAGAGAATACTTAAACAAATATCTAATGAAGATCTCACCGACCTAACAAATTCACAAAGACCTGAAAGTTGAAGCATTAAATATTATGACAGAAATCATGAGGAGATATTCACATATGGGACTAATAAAACAAGAACCCGGCAATGTGATGTTATAGTGGCCAGAATACGCCTGGGATATAGACGTATCTGGCAGCTTTCTCAAAACCCAAATTTCGAGTACACAATGTGTCAACTTTGAGAAAGAGAAAACATGCACTCTCTTGAACATTATATTGTAGAATGTCCCATATTGACTGACTTTCGCCCTCCTGGGCTGAGGTATGCTGAACTCTGTAATTACTATATGAGTACTGGAACACTTGATGATATATTGGACTTGTACCCAAGATTGACCATGTAATGTATCAATAATACAATGTATGTATGTGATGTAACTATATAACCTGAGCTTGCAAAAGCACCTTAATTACCTTCAGTGATTAAGTGCTTAATTGCACAGTAGTTTCTCTATCAGCTATCTCACCCTGTCAGTCAAAGTAAAAGAGACAAAAGTATGTGAATGCATGTGTGTGTGTATATATGTGTGTATATATGTACATGTACGTATATGTGAATGTGTGTATGGATATATACATGCATAAAGTATACATGGAAGCTGATCAGAATTACATTTCACCTTTGTAAATGCACATTAATGACACTATGTAGAAGACACATCGAGCACTTTATGTAGGGCTGACGTAAATCTGTGTTTCTATGTATTTACGTATATAGGTTAGCTTAGCATTTTAAAAGCACCGAATCACCTTCTGTGGTTGATTGTTCAATAAACCCCTGAACTATATGTTTAACACATCTCTAACCCTGTCTATGGAGGACTGAAGAAAATGCCTATATGCTGGTTACCATTGTAAATGTGCGGCCTCGTCTGTGGTAGGAAAAAAAATACACAAAAAAAATCTAACCCAATCTTTATCTTCTAATATTTTGTCTGTTCTCCCCGCACGTGGGTAGAGGAGTACACTACTACCGACTTTTGTTAAGGGCTGTGGTCTCCATGATCGGGCACCGTAGCATCCATGGTCGTGCACGGTAGCATCCATTGTCGTGCATCGTAGCCTCCATGGTCGGGCACCGTAGCATCCATTATCGGGCACCGTAGCATCCATGGTCGTGCACCGCAGCATCCATGGTCGGGCACCGTAGCATCCATTGTTGTGCATCGTAGCCTCCATGGTCGGGCACCGTAGCATCCATTATCGGGAACCGTAGCATCCATGGTCGGCCACCATAGCATCCATGGTCGTGCACCGTAACATCCATTGTCGTGCACGGTAGCATCCATTGTCGTGCATCGTAGCCTCCATGGTCGGGCACCGTAGCATACATTATTGGGCACGTAGCATCCATGGTCGGGCAACGTACCCTCCATGGTCGGGCAACGTACCCTCTATGGTCAGGCACCGTAGCATTCATGGTCGTGCACCGTAGCCTCCATGGTCGGGCACCGTAGCCTCCATGGTCGGGCACCATAGCATCCATGGTCTGGCACCATAGCCTCCTTGGTCGTGCACAGTAGCATCCATTGTCGGGCACCATAGCATCCATGGTCGGGCACCGTAGCCTCCATGGTCGGGCACCATAGCCTCCTTGGTCGTGCACAGTAGTATCCATTGTCGGGCACCATAGCATCCATGGTCGAGCACCGTAGCATCCATGGTCGGGCATCTTAGCATCCATGGCCGGGCACGGTAGCATCCATGGTCGGGCACCGTAGCATCCATGGTCGGGCCCCGCAGCTTCCATGGTCGGGTACCGTAGCATCCATGGTCTGGCACCGTAGCCTCCATGGTCGTGCACCGTAGCATCAATGGTCTTGCACTATAGCATCCATGGTCGGGCACCGTAACTTATGTGGTCGGGCACCGTAGCATCCATATTCGGGAACCGTAGCGTCCATGGTCATGCACCGTATCATACATGGTCGTGCACCGTAGCATCCATGGTCATGCACCGTATCATACATGGTCGTGCACCGTAGCATCCATGGTCGCGCACCGTAGCATCCATGGTCGTGCACCGTCGCATCCAAGATCGTGCACCGTAGCCTCCATGGTCGGACACCGTAGCCTCCATAGTCGGACAGCGTAGCCTCCATGGTCGGGAAAAATAGCATCCATGGTCGTGCACCGTAGCAGCCATGGTTGTGCACCGTAGCATCCATGGTCGTGCACCGTAGCATCCATGGTCGTGCACCATACCAACCATGGTCGGGCACCATAGCCTCCATGGTCGGTCACCGTAGCATCCATGGTCGGGCACAGTAGCATCAATGGTCGTGCACCGTAGCAACAATGGCAGTGCACTGTAGCATCCATGATACTGCACCGTAGCATCAATGGTCGTGCACCGTAGCATCAATGGTCGTGCACCATAGCCTCTATGGTCTGGCACCATTTCATCCATGGTCTTGTACCATAGCCTCCACGTTCGGACACCGAAGCCTCCATAGTCGGGAAAAATAACATCCATGGTCGTGTACCGTAGCATCCATGGTCGTGCACCGTAGCATCCATGGTCGTGCACCGTAGCATCCATGGTCGTGCACCGTATCATCCATGGTACTGCACCATAGTCTCCATGGTCGGGCACCGTAGCATTCTTGGTCGGGCACTGTAGCATCCATGGTCAGGCACCGTAGCATCCATGGTCCTGCACCATAGCATCCATGGTCTGGCACCGTAGTAACCATAGTAGGGCACCGTAGCATACTTGGTCGTGCACCGTAGCATCCATAGTCGGGCACCGTAGCCTCAATGGTCGGGCACCGTAGCCTCCACGTTCGGACACCGTAGCCTCCATGGTCGGGCACCGTAGTCTCCATGGTCCGGCACCGGAGCCTATATGGTCGGGAACCATTGCATTCATCGTCAGGCACCATAGCCTCCATGGTTGAGCACCCTTGGTCATGCACGGTATCATCCATAGTCGTTCACCGTAGACTCCATGGTCGGGCACCGAAGCACAAATGGTCGTGCACCGAAGCATCCATGGTCGGGCACCATAGCAACCATGGTCGGGCACCGTAGCATACTTGGTCGTGCACTGTAGCCTCCATTGTAGGACACTGTAGCATCTTTGTTCGTGCACCGTCGCATCCATGGTCGGGCGGCATAGCATCCATGGTCGGTCACCGTAGCCACCATAGTAGGTCACCGTAGCCTCCATGGTAGGGGACAGTAGCAGTCATGGTCGGGCTCCGTAGCATCAATGGTCGGGCACCGTAGCCTCCATGGTCGGGCACCGTAACATCCTTAGTCGGGCACCGTAGAATTCATAGTCGGGCACCGTATCATTCATGGTCTGGCACCGTTGCCTCCATGGTCGGGCACCTTAGCATCCATGGTCGGGCACCGTAGCATCCATGGTCGGTCTCCGTATCCTCCATGATCGGGCACCTTAGCCTCCATGGTCGGGCACCATAACCTCCATGGTCGGGCCCCGTAGCTTCCATGATCGTGCACCGTAGCCTCCATGGTCGGGCACCGTAGCATCCATGGTCGGTCGCCGTAGAATTCGTGGTCGGACACCTTAGAATCCATGGTCAGACACCTTAGCATCAATGGTCGTGCACCATAGCATCCATAGTCGTGCACCGTATCATTCATGGTCCGGCACCATAACCTCCATGGTCGTGCACCGTAGGGTCCATAGTCGGGCACCATAGGATCCATGGTCGGGCACCATAGCATCCATTTCCATGCACCATAGCATCCATGGTCGGGCACCGTAGTAACCATAGTAGGGCACCGTAGCATCGATAACCATGCACCATAGCGTCCATGGTCGGGCACCGTAGTAACCATAGTAGGGCACCGTAGCATCGATAACCATGCACCATAGCGTCTATAGTCGGGCACCGTAGTAACCATAGTAGGTCACCGTAGCATGCTTCGTCGTGCACCGTAGCATCCATAGTCGGGTACCGTAGCCTTCATGGTCGGGCACTGTAGCCTCTACCTTCGGACACCTTAGCCTCAATGGCCGAGCACCGTAGCCTCCACGTTCGGACATCGTAGCCTCCATGGTCGGGCCCGTAGCCTCCATGGTCGGGCCCCGTAGCCTCCATGGTCGGGCCCCGTAGCCTCCATGGTCGGGCCCCGTAGCCTCCATGGTCGGGCACCGTACCCTTCATGGTCGGTCACTGTAGCCTCCATGGTCGAGCACCATAACATCCATGGTCGGGCAATGTAGCATCCATGGTCGTGCACCGTAGGATCCATGGTCGGGCACCGTAGGATCCATGGTCGGGCACCATAGCATCTATTTCCATGCACCATAGCATCCATGGTCGGACACCGTAGCATCCATTGTCGGGCACTGTAGCCTCCACTTTCGGACACCGTAGCCTCCATGGTCGGGCATTGTAGCCTATTTGGTCGGGCACCATTGCATTCATAGTCAGGCACCATAGCCTCCATTGTCGGGCACCGTAGCCACCATGGTCGGGCTCAGCAGCATCTGTGGTCGTGCACCAAAGCATCCATGGTCGGGCACCGTAGCATCCATGGTCGGGCAGCGTAGCATCCATGGTCTGCACCGTAGCATCTATGGTCGAGCACCGTAACATCCATGGTCGGGCACCGTAGCATCTATGGTCGAGCACCATAGCATCCATGGTCGGGCACTGTAGCATCTATGGTCGGTCACCAAATCATCAAGGGGCGGGAACCGTCCCATTCATGGTCGGGCACCATAGCATTCAAGATCGGGTACCATACCATGTTGCCATGGTATAGTAGTAAAGCTATGGTAGTAATCCATAATAATAACATCAGCAGTAGTGAGAGTAGGAGCCATGATAGTAAACCAACAATAATAACAGCAGCATCAGGGAGAGTAGCAGCCATGGTAGTAAACCAAAAATAATAACAGAAGCAGTAGGGAGAGTAGGAGCCAAGATAGTAAACAATCAATAGTAGCAGCCACAGCTGAGAGAGTAGCAGCTGTGGTAGTAAACCAATAATAGTAACAGCAGCAATAGCGAGAGAAGCAGCAAAGATAGTAAACCAACAATTGTAACAGCAGCAACAGAGTGAGCAGCAGCCATGGTTTTAAACCAACAATAGTTTTAGCAGAAGTAGAGAGAGTAGCAGCCAATGTAGCAAATCAACAATTGTAAAAGTAGCAGGGAAAGTAGCCTCCATGGTCGGGCATTGTAGCCTATATGGTCGGGCACCATTGCATTCATAGTCAGGCACCATAGCCTCCATGGTCGGGCTCCGCAGCATCCATGGTCGTGCACCAAAGCATCCATGGTCGGGCACCATAGCATCCATGGTCGGGCACCGTAACATCCTTGGTCGTGCACCGTAGCATCCATGGTCGCGCACGAAAGCATCCTTGGTCGTGCACCGTCGCATCCATGGTCGGGCAGCGTAGCATCCATGGTCGGGCACCGTAGCCACCATAGTAGATCACCGTAGCCTCCATTGTAGGGGACAGTAGCATTCATGGTCGGGCACCATATCATACATAGTAGGGCACCCTAGCATCCGTGGTCGGGCACAGTAGAATCCTTGGTCGGACACCTTAGCATCAATAATTGGGACCGTACACCCATGGTCGAGCACCATCATCCATGGTCGGGCACCGTAGAATTCATGGTCGGGCACCATCATTCATGGTAGGGCCATTGCCTCCATGGTGGGTAACGTAGCATCCATGGTCGGGCACCGTAGCCTCCATGGTCGGGCACCGTAGCTCCATGGTCGAGCACCATAACATCCATGGTTGGGCCCGTAGCCTCCATGGTGGGCCGTAGCCCATGGTCGGCACCGTAGCCTCCATGGTCGGGCACCATAGCATCACTGTGGGCACCGTAGCATCCGTAATGCACGTATCATCCATGGTCGTGCATGTAGCACCATGGTCGGGCTCCGCAGCATCTGTGGTCGTGCACCGAGCATCCATGGTCGGGCACCAGTCCATCCTGTCGGGCACCGTAGAATTCATGGTCGGGCACCGTATCATTCAGGCTGGCACCATTGCCTCATGGTTGGGCACCTTACATCAATGGTCGGGCCCAGTAGCCTCCATGGTCGGGCACCGTAGCCTCCATGGTCGGGCACCGTAGCCTCCATAGTCGGGCCCCATAGCCTCCATGGTCGGGTCCGTAGCCTCCATGTCGGGCCCCGTAGCCTCCATGGTCGGGCACCATAGCATCTATTTCCATGCACCATAGCCTCCATGGTCGGGCACCGTAGCCTCCATGGTCGAGCACCATAACATCCATGGTTGGGCCCCGTAGCCTCCATGGTCGGGCCCCGTAGCCTCCATGGTCGGGCACCGTAGCCTCCATGGTCGGGCACCATAGCATCCATGGTTGGGCACCGTAGCATCCTTGGTAATGCACCGAATCATCCATGGTCGTGCACCGTAGCCACCATGGTCGGGCTCCGCAGCATCTGTGGTCGTGCAGCGAAGCATCCATTGTCGGGCACCGTAGCATCCATGGTTGGGCAGCGTAGCATCCATGGTCTGGCACCGTAGCATCTATGGTCGAGCACCATAACATCCATGGTCGGGCACCGTAGCATCTATGGTCGAGCACCGTAGCATCCATGGTCGGGCACTGTAGCATCTATGGTCGGGCACCAAAGCAACAAGGGGCGGGAACCGTACCATTCATGGTCGGGCACCCCTAACTCTTCGTCTTTCCAGTGAATGCAAGTTAAGCTTTGTTAATCTTTCTTGATATGAAAGATTTCTAATTTGGGAAATTTACTTAGTCATCCTACGCTAGACACGTTCAAGTGAATTTATATCCATTCTATAGTATGGCGACCAAACTGAACTGCATAATCTAAATGGGGCCTAACCAGAGCTAGATATAGCTGAAGAACAACACCAGGTGTCTTGTTACTAACGCTTCGATTAATAAATCCCAGTGTCCTATTTGCCTTATTACGAACATTCAGGCATTGATCCTATTGTTTTAAATTCTTATTAATCATAACTTCCAGATTCCTTTCGCAATCCGACTTCGCAATCTCAACACCATTAAGCTCGTATCTTGTAACTCTATCATCGTTACCTAGCCTCAAAACTTTACATTATCAGCATTAAACTGCATCTGCCATCTTTTGACCATTTCAAAACCCTCTTTAGATCAACTTGAAGTGATAGTGAGTCTTCTTCCGTGTTAATTTCCCTACCGATTTTTGTATCATCTGAGCCTCAATTTTTTAATCAGTCTTTCATGTGGCACTGTATGAAGAGCTTTGCTAAAGTCAAGGTACACAACATCACAATCTTACCATATCAACTGCCTCAACTATGCCGGAATAAAAAGATAGCAAATTTGTTAAACATGAACGGCCATTTGTAAAACCATGTTGTGACTCATTTATTAATTTATGTTTTTCAAGATGAAGACGATTTTCATTTGCAATTATCGATTCAAGTAACTTTCCCACAATAGACGTTAGGCTAATTGACCGATAGTTCGAGGGTAATTCTGAGGGTAAATATGGGGTATGTATCAGAGGGTAAATATGGGGTATGTATCAGAGGTGACTGTTGAGGGGAGCACTGTGAACTACACTGTTAGGGGCACCACTCAGTTGAGGGGACCATTGTGACCTACACTGTGAGGGGACCATTGTGGCACTACACTGTTGAGGGGATGATTGTGGCACTACACTGTTGAGGGGACCATTGGGACACTACACTGTTGAGGGACCACTGTGGCACTACACTGTTGAGGGGACCATTGTAACACTACCATTGTTGAGGGGACCACTGTGCACTAAACTGTTGAGGGGACCACTGTGACACTAACTGTTGAGGGGACCACTGTGACACTACACTGTTGAGGGGGACCACTGTGACACTAAACTGTTGAGGGGACCATTGTGGCACTAACTGTTGAGGGGACCACTGTGGCACTACACTGTTGAGGGGACCATTGTGACACTACACTGTTGAGGGACCATTGTGGCACTACACTGTTGAGGGGACCTTGTGACACTACCACTGTTGAGGGGACCACTGTTGATACCTGGTTGATAACCTGGTTGATGGGTTCTGGGAGTTCTCTACTCCCCAAGCCCGGCCCGAGGCTAGGTCGACTTGTGAGAGTTTGATCACCACAGGGCTGTTGCTTGGAGCGGCCCGCAGAGCCACTATACCCACCACCAGACCCGGCTGCATCCGGGACTTCTCTTAGGAAACTTTCCAGTTTTCTCTTGAAGATGTCCACGGTTGTTTCCGGCAATATTTCTATAGTCGCTGGGAGGACGTGTTGAACAACAGCGGACCTCTGATGTTTATACAGTGTTTCTCTGATTGTGCCTATGCCACCTAGCTCTTCACTGGTTCAATCTTGCATTTCTTCCATATCGTTCACTCCAGTACGTTGTTATTTTACTGTGCAGATGTTGGGACCTGGCCCTCCAGTATTTTCAACCCCATGGTATATTAGTTTAGTATCTCTCGTCTCCTTTCTAGAGAGTACATTGGAAGAGACTTTGTAGAAGAACGATAGCCCAAGTAATTTTAGGGGTTGTTTCTCCGTTATGCGTGGCTCCGTATATGTTCTCTGTCATTCCCTTTCTATGTTCAGCATCTACTGAGCTTACTCTGCCTACTGACTACGGCAGCTGATGAAAGGGTGGACGTATAGAGACAGTGATCCGAGACGGGACAACACAAGGTGACTATAATGAGACGTACAACCATTGTGATGGGATCATGCATTTGGAAAGTTCTCAGATAAGTGCCATCCGAAAAGTCATTTTTCGGCTGATGGATTATTTGCTTGGTTATGCACCCCGTAAACGTTTAGTCGTGCGGACATCAGTTATTCCCAAAATCCTTGACATGCTGTTTTCTACTATGGGAAGATTTGATTGTGTTTTGTTACCTGTATTATGTTTCAGATCCTCATTTTTGCCCTACCTGAGAGTACCTGAAAAATTTGTCACTGTTAACCATCATATTAATTTTCTGCTGCCCAATCGAAACTGT
>WNGS01000844.1:44981-73474 GCA_020271785.1 Procambarus virginalis | reverse complement strand
CCTCGCATGCATCTTGGTGTGGACTGCATTGTGTACTCTCTTGTCCACCACTGTACCACAAACTCTCCACAGTGTACCTGTCCACCCCCAGGGTGCAGCAACAAATGATTGGTCGGGACTGTACCGTGGAGTTACCTCATCACTGGGGGATGCACGTGTGTCTTCCTCACCCGCTGGGGTGTCACTGCGTCCCGGGCTACACGACGAACATTGCTTTACTGGTAAGTCATCTCTGTCTCTTTCTCTTCCGTCTTTCTCGTCTCGCTCGCACTCTCTCTCCCTCACTCTACTCTCTCTCTCTCTCTCTCTCTATCTCTCTCTCTCTCTCCTCTCTCTCTCTCTCCTCTCTCTCCCTCTCTCTCTCTCTCTCTTCTCTCTCTCTCTCTCTTCTCTATCTCTCTCTCTCTCTCCTCTCTCTCTCTCTTTTCTCTCTCTCTCTCTCATCCTTGATTTATGTGCTTCTCTCTTTTTTTTAACTATAACTAGATTTTTTGTCCCTATAAACTGATCTGTTTATTGAGATTATTATTACTTTTTCATTAGGTATAAACTTTGGGTATTTATAGGTTACAATCATGTTAGGTTTGAAAGGAAGCGTCAGTGTATCTACTTCTTGAACAAACATGTTGCAGATGGTAGACACCCCTTGGGATAGCTGATGGCTGGTGCCGTGATCTTGAGAATAGTGCCCCCAGTATGAGGCTCTTAATGTCTGAGCGTCTTGTGTTGTCGTTAATTAATTCCGGTTTTCTTCATAGTTGGGCCAGATGAGGAACATTGAGAACACTGACATCATACATAACATTACAGCAGCCAATATCTAAACCAATCTTTATCTTCTAGTATTTTGTCTGTTCTCCCCGCATGTGGGTAGAGGAGTACACTACTACCGACTTTTGTTAAGGGCCGTGCACAGAGGAACTGGCATGCACAGAGCTCCTGAACTCGTCCAATAAGGTGGTAGAGGCACTTGGAATCAAGATAGAAAATATGAATCTACTTATTATTTTAATATTCAAACCGCCGGGTGCAACAGTTGAGGAATTCACTGAACAGATCCACAAAATAGAGAATATCCTTGAAAACCTAGCAAACCCAGTACCAGATATCATTTTCCTTGGAGACTTCAATCTACCCAGTTTAAAATGGAGATTAGTAAACAATAACATCATAACAGGAAATCAACCTGGAAATAACCAACCACAGGTCAGAGAACTATTGAGATTCTGTGACAAATTCTCGCTCAGTCAGTAGATTACAGAACACACTAGGAACGAAAACACGCTGGACCTGATATTCACGAACAATGAGGAGCTAATCAGAGGCATTACTGTCTCAGACACTACGTACTCGGACCACAAGCTCATTGAAGTGCAAACTAACATTAATAACGGTAGTAGGCCCAAGAGAAACAACAAGCGATTAGGGTTATTCAATAAATTCCATTTTAATAGTAAGAGAATAGACTGGGAGAAAATAAACAGGGAACTTACAAACATTCAATGGGAAAATGTTCTAAGAAATAAACATCCTACACAGGCAATAGGAAAACTGACTTCTGAAGCATATGAAGTCTGTCTGAAACATGTTCCTTTGAGGAAAACCAGAAAGAGGTCCAATGTAGAAAGAGAACGCAGACGACATTACAAAAGGAGGAAGAAATTAACGGAAATTCTTAATTAAGCAGACACGACTCTCCATACAAAGAAGAAATAATTTAAACAGGGAGATTGAAGAAATCGAACAGAGACTGAAGCATTCTTATCAGACTGAAGAAAGGCAACTAGAACAGAAAGCAATTCAAGAAATAAAGAAAAAACCTAAATATTTCTTCACATATGCTAAATCAAAAGCGAAAACCACTGCCAGTATTGGATCTATTCGTATTAGTGAAGGTTCATATACTGAGGATGACAAAGAAATTAGTGAAATCCTAAAAAAGCAGTATGAGAACATGTTTAGCACTCCGATACTCAGCATGAAAGTTGAAGATTCGGAGAATTTTCTTTATGAATGATATTCAAACACCTGTAAATATAACTGATATCAACACGAGCGTGGCAGATTTTGAAAGAGAAATTGACAAAATGCCCATGCACTCAGCCCCGGGTCCAGACTCACCTAACAGTGTAGTGTCACAGTGGTCTGCGGTGCATGGTCGGGCACCGTATCATCCATTGTCGTGCACCGTAGCCTCCATGGTCGGGCACCGTAGCATCAATGGTCATGCACCGTAGTGTTACGAGTGCTGTGGCAGTGGCCTCATAGCTAAGCACTGCTGGTGCTCCACACCCAAGTGTGCTCTCTGTTCCGGTGATCACCCACTGAAGAGCTGTCCGTATAAGAAGACCAGAGACGAAAGAAAGCAGGAACAGGTGCAACAGAACACTGTAACAGAAGCAGGGCAACAACCTGAAACTGTGCCTCCGTCTAAACCGCAACTGAAGTGTTTCAGATGTGGTATGGAAGGAGTAACCATCTGGCACTCAGACTTTCCCAAACGGCCAGCTTCCCTTGGCACAAGGAGGCAAGTGCCCGAGACACAACAAGTGCCTACTGATGTCGGCTCTAGTACTGTTGACCCACCCCATGACGGTGACAGTACCAGCAACACCCCTGACAACACACAACAGCCTGAGACAACAGTTCAAGGACAGTTGGCAACCTTGCAAGCACAGGTAGCAGAAATGACAAAAATTATAGAGACACTACGTCGGGCTCCTACAGAAGAGATACAGCAGCCTCCACACTGCTGTGTCACAGCTGTGGCCTGCGCTGGTAAAGGTACCTGCGGTGGTGGTGACGGCGGCAGTGGTGGTGGCAGCAGCGGCGGCAGAGATGAGAGCGACAACGGAGGCGGTGGCAGCGACGTCGTCAGTCAACTCAGTGATGACAGCAGTGTTAGTGACACAGAAACATTAACCGGAAAAGGAAGTCGATCTTCATCAGCATATATTAAAATGATTCATGACTTTAACGAACGCGGTCAAGCCAAGTACGAGAATGAAAACGATAATATTCTGAGTGACAGTAATTATGCCATGCAACTTACAGAGAACATTCACTCCCGGACCATACCGACTTGCTCAGTGATCAAGAAACTGATGATGTCACCAGATGTTCCTGACGACGCAAAGCACCAGGTTGGTGCGGATCTTTACGCCATAGAGTCACTTATGGATACATTGTGGAAGTGGGACAAGGACAACAATGGGACCACCAGTCCCACGGAGGACTTCCGTCAGAGCCGGAAGCGGACCCAGAAACACGGGTCCCACCGGCCGGACGAACCGACGCCCGACGCAGAACGGCAGCAGCCTCTACCACAGGGGGAACCGGGCCACACACAGCAGGAGACTCCGCAGCCACCCCAGCACCCAGCACATCCGGGACCCGAGGAGAGAACACAGGGCCAGGCGCAACAGCCGAAGACGAGGGAGAAGATGGCGGCGCGTCACAACGATCACCAGGAAGGTCTTCAGGAGCAGCGGAGACAGCGATAGGAGCACGTAGACCATCCGATGGCACTGCAAGACCCGGAGGAGAGTCTGCAACAACCGGAGGAACGTCCGGCGATGTATGGGGAGCCGCATCTGGTAACTGAACGCTCACCTCCTCATCCCCTGAGACCACCTCCAGAGGGAGCAGCGGGAAATCCTCTTCCCAGAACAAGTTGACCGGAGCAACCGGATCCGCAGTGCATCCGGCAGCCTGATGCCCCAACATGCCACACCGGAAACAAGTACGGAGTTGCCGGGCATAATACACTCGCATGTAGTACCCTAGAAGTAGGACAGATGATGGAATGTCCGACCTCAGGCGCATCCCGAGGGTACGAATGTTCGTCTTCACTCCCGCATATTTTCCAGAAGATAGCTTGTGCATCCTCACACTGACGACGGAGCCAATTCTCTGGAAAAAACGCCGGAGAAGGGACTCAGGGAATTCTATGGGGGCCCCATGAACGCTCACATACGTCACGGCACCACTCCGATCAGAAATGGCCACAGAACCAGTGCCATCCATCAACTTCAAGGTATGGCCCTCGTACCGCCGGAGAAATCCACTGTACGCCTCCTCACCCACAAACTTGATGATTACCCGGCGAGCAGTCACCAGCTCAACCCCGTAGACCTCCTCGACCGGGACATGTAGCACGTCACACATGACCTGCTCAACAAGAGAATACCCTGCACGGCAGGTAAACTCCAACCCCACGGAGTTTACCCTCTCGACAGCGGGATGATGGCTGCTCATCGTAAAAGCGCCACGTCAACACCGGTCAGGGACAGCAGGAAGGGGTAGAGACACCCACACCCCCTGCAGGCGAAAACGGCAACCTCCCCAAACTGCCGGAGCGGTCAGACGACACGTCTTCACCCTACGGCAGCTCAGGTGGGACTCCTTAGGTTTCTCAGTTGGAACATTCGTAGCATCAACAAAAGACTGAATGACCTAACTGCACATGTTACCAGTAACAACATCAATATAATTGCTATACAGGAGCCCTACACGTCCAACATGATAAAGAAAACTCCACCAAAGATCAGAGGGTATGCATCCTACACTAACAGTAACGCCACAGGCTTATTAACATACATCAGAAGTGATTTACTGCACATTCTTGTGAGCACGTCACACAATGTACACACACAGTACCATCTCTTTTATGTACAAACTGCAGCAGGCCACTTCTCATTCCTCAACGTATATGCCAGAAGCCAGAAACTCAATGTAGCATTGTTCCCAGATCTAGACAATCATGGGACAATATACATGGGAGATTTTAATGCTAGACATATTACGCTGGGAGACAGTACTAACAACGATAATGGATGCAAATTTATCAAATATGTTTATGACAACAGATTAACTGTGTATACTACTGATACCCAAACTCATTTATTGGGAGGCAGACTTGATTATGTAATGGGTAGAAACATTGTGCAGGATAATATGGAATGTTCTTTGGTAAATCACTTAGTTAGTGATCACTATGCAGTTTCTGCTTCCTATGAGGTACAGTGTGATATACCTAATAGACATCAGAGATGGATAATGAATACTCCATATGGTTTGCATAACCACTTTATTATTTATATGTCAAACTGGTATCAAGATTACACAATAACGAATGTAGAAGCCTTCTCCAGAGATCTCGTTGATACAATTACTACCTACTACGACACATGGGTGTGTTTGGGAACAGGCCGTAAGCCTAGCAGAAGTGGACAACACCTACCACCACCCAAGTGGGTCCTGGACCCCGTATTTATTAAAGAACATGAAAGAGTAAAGCAACTTGGAGATACATACAAACGAACCAAAGCACAAGGTGACTTGCATGCATTTCTAGTTGCAAATAGAGAGGTGAGAGACATGAGCAACGGTATACGAAATAAACATTGGGAAGAGTTCCTACAAAGTATAAATGAGCAAACAACACTTGTTGAAGTTTGGGAAAAGATACGAAAAATCTCTAGAAGGAACCCAACCAAACCACTGCACCACAGCCCACTAGAACAAGCAAATATTCTCCTTGATCAATGGGCACTAACATCAAGCTACAACTCACTCCCAATTAACATACAGCACAAACTTAATAACACACGCGCCAACAGACAACGAACCATCAATCTTGCCTGTACAGCTATCGACGTGTCGGACCTTAATGATGTAACTGAATGGGAATTAAATCATGCACTAAAGATCGGAAAATCAACTGCTCCTCGAGAGGACGGTATTACTTACAGTCTACTGAGATTAGTCTCACAAGTACCAGGTAATCCACTATTAGTGTTGTACAGAATGAGTCTACGTGAAGGAGTATTACCTGATGCTTGGACAAAGAGTGTCATTGTTCCCATCCCCAAACCACACTCAGATAATTATAGACCCATATCTCTAACATCGTGTGTCTGTAAAGTGCTTGAATGTATTGTTCTTAACAGACTCATGTATCGTACACAGATGGCACCTGTCACCCCAACTGTTTGGATTTATGCCTGGGCTCAGTACACAACACTGTTTTGCTGAATAATTCGCACATATTGAAGCTTCCCCTCAAGCATTCTTCATCGACCTAGCTGCAGCTTTTGATACAGCAAACAGAGAAATCATACTGGAATAGCTTGCCGAGCTGGGAATACAAGAAAAATTACTGAGATGGATAAAGGGTTATTTGTCTAATCAGCGTATGTTTTGTGTAATGGTGTTAAAAGCACAGAGAGCAAACACTTTGAACTGGGAACTCCACAAGGAGGGGTCCTCAGCCCCTTGTTGTTCAACATTCTGATGCATAAACTTATTAAAGATCTTCCAACTAATAATGAAGACACTATCATTTGTTATACTGATGATATATGTTTACAGGCTGCCACTGAGCATAGAATGCAAGTTCTACTCGATGCTTATGCTACTAGAGCTGAGGAATGTGGCCTCCTTATCTCTGTACAGAAAACTCATGCCCTCATTCCATGTGGTATTCCACCACCCAATTATCATATAAATCGTCGAGCACTTGAGAACTGCGAGTCTTACAGATACCTTGGTGTCCCCAGTAACGACCCTTTCTTCTCTCAAGAGGAGACTGTGGGAGAGATTGAAGCCCTTGCGGGTCCTTGTTGGTGTCAATCAATGAATTAACGTGAGACTTGCTAGAATGTTTTAAGTATCATTTATACGCTCTGTGATTGACTACAATGCTCTACATCTCACACTGTATACTGACAAAGAGCTGAAATCTCTTGAAACCTTGCAAAATGAAGCTATGCGTCTCATCCTTGGGGCTCCAAAGTCCACGAGAATAGTTAATATGAGAGCAGAGTTAAAATTACCTACCATAAGTGAGAGAATTTCGTCTATTAGTACAGTTTTTTGCGTGAAGGCATTGAGTAGATCTAGACAACACATGAAGTTTCAAGCTAAACTTTATAATATGCTGCACTCACCTGAGGTCCATAGAAGAAGAACGAAATCTGATTATGTATTTTTGGCTCTACAAGGTAGCCAACTCCATCAAAATATTAAATATGTACCCAACTCAACTAATGATTAATCAACCAATTACTCCATGGTATAACTGGGATCTATCAGTGGAATTTGTAAATGCGCCCAAGAAAGATAGTGTACACTCTACATTATTAAAACAGTTAACACTGAAAAGCATCACTGAAAGTACTCAGAGTATGGGAAACGATGTGTATCAGTGCTATTCCGACGGCTCTGTAGAAGAAGGTGGACGATGTACCGGATGTGCATGTAATATATTTGAACAATCTTCTCTCGTACATACAGTAATGAAGCGCGTCAATGACTGGGCAAGTACAACTCTAACTGAACTTGCAGGCATATACCTTGCCACTGAATTTTTAAAAGGCAAAGGCAGTGGACTTATACTGTGACTCTCAGAGTGCACTCCTGGCACTGAACGCACAAAGTAGTGACACCCAGAAAATAGTCAGTGATATTCGAATGAATGTTTCAGCTGCTAAAGAAAACAGATTTGAAATTAATTAAATTCCTATGGATACCATCAAACGTTGGCATCTCAAGGCATGACACTGTTGATATGCTTGCAAAGACAGCCTGTAGAAAACCAGTGGTAGAAATTGATATGGGTGTTTCATTAGCAGTGACAAAGAGAATACTTAAACAAATATCTAATGAAGATCTCACCGACCTAACAAATTCACAAAGACCTGAAAGTTGTAGCATTAAATATTATGACAGAAATCATGAGGAGATATTCACATATGGGACTAATAAAACAAGAACCCGGCAATGTGATGTTATAGTGGCCAGAATACGCTTTCTCAAAACCCAAATTTCGAGTACACAATGTGTCAACTTTGTGAAAGAGAAAACATGCACTCTCTTGAACATTATATTGTAGAATGTCCCATATTGACTGACTTTCGCCCCTCCTGGGCTAAGGTATGCTGAACTCTGTAATTACTATATGAGTACTGGAACACTTGATGATATATTGGACTTGTACCCAAGATTGACCATGTAATGTATCAATAATACAATGTATGTATGTGATGTAACTATATAACCTGAGCTTGTAAAAGCACCTTAATTACCTTCAGTGATTAAGTGCTTAATTGCACAGTAGTTTCTCTATCAGCTATCTCACCCTGTCAGTCAAAGTAAAAGAGACAAATGTATGTGAATGCATGTGTGTGTGTATATATGTGTGTATATATGTACATGTACGTATATGTGAATGTGTGTATGGATATATACATGCATAAAGTATACATGGAAGCTGATCAGAATTACATTTCACCTTTGTAAATGCACATTAATGACACTATGTAGAAGACACATCGAGCACTTTATGTAGGGCTGACGTAAATCTGTGTTTCTATGTATTTACGTATATAGGTTAGCTTAGCATTTTAAAAGCACCGAATCACCTTCTGTGGTTGATTGTTCAATAAACCCCTGAACTATATGTTTAACACATCTCTAACCCTGTCTATGGAGGACTGAAGAAAATGCCTATATGCTGGTTACCATTGTAAATGTGCGGCCTCGTCTGTGGTAGGAAAAAAAATACACAAAAAAAATCTAACCCAATCTTTATCTTCTAATATTTTGTCTGTTCTCCCCGCACGTGGGTAGAGGAGTACACTACTACCGACTTTTGTTAAGGGCCGTGGTCTCCATGATCGGGCACCGTAGCATCCATGGTCGTGCACCGTAGCATCCATTGTCGTGCACGGTAGCATCCATTGTCGTGCATCGTAGCCTCCATGGTCGGCACCGTAGCATCCATTATCGGGCACCGTAGCATCCATGGTCGGGCACCAAAGCATTCATGGTCGTGCACCGCAGCATCCATGGTCGGGCACCGTAGCATCTATTGTCGTGCATCGTAGCCTCCATGGTCGGGCACCGTAGCATCCAATATCGGGAACCGTAGCATCCATGGTCGGCCACCATAGCATCCATGGTCGTGCACCGTAACATCCATTGTCGTGCACGGTAGCATCCATTGTCGTGCAACGTAGCCTCCATGGTCGGGCACCGTAGAATACATTATTGGGCACGTAGCATCCATGGTCGGGCAACGTACCCTCCATGGTCGGGCAACGTACCCTCTATGGTCAGGCACCGTAGCATTCATGGTCGTGCACCGTAGCATCCATGGTCGGGCACCGTAGCCTCCATGGTCGGGCACCATAGCATCCATGGTCTGGCACCATAGCCTCCTTGGTCGTGCACAGTAGCATCCATTGTCGGGCACCATAGCATCCATGGTCGGGCACCGTAGCCTCCATGGTCGGGCACCATAGCCTCCTTGGTCGTGCACAGTAGTATCCATTGTCGGGCACCATAGCATCCATGGTCGAGCACCGTAGCATCCATGGTCGGGCATCTTAGCATCCATGGCCGGGCACGGTAGCATCCATGGTCGGGCACCGTAGCATCCATGGTCGGGCCCCGCAGCTTCCATGGTCGGGTACCGTAGCATCCATGGTCTGGCACCGTAGCCTCCATGGTCGTGCACCGTAGCATCAATGGTCTTGCACTGTAGCATCCATGGTCGGGCACCGTAACTTATGTGGTCGGGCACCGTAGCATCCATATTCGGGAACCGTAGCCTCCATGGTCATGCACCGTATCATACATGGTCGTGCACCGTAGCATCCATGGTCATGCACCGTATCATACATGGTCGTGCACCGTAGCATCCATGGTCGCGCACCGTAGCATCCATGGTCGTGCACCGTCGCATCCAAGATCGTGCACCGTAGCCTCCATGGTCGGACACCGTAGCCTCCATGGTCGGACACCGTAGCCTCCATGGTCGGGAAAAATAGCATCCATGGTCGTGCACCGTAGCAGCCATGGTTGTGCACCGTAGCATCCATGGTCGTGCACCGTAGCATCCATGGTCGTGCACCATACCAACCATGGTCGGGCACCATAGCCTCCATGGTCGGCCACCGTTGCATACTTGGTCGGGCACTGTAGCATCCATGGTCGTGTACCGTAGGATCCATGGTCAGGCACAATAGCATCCATGGTCGGGCACCGTAGCATCCATGGTCATGCACAATAGCATCCATGGTCGGGCACCGTAGCATCCATGGTCATGCACCATAGCATCCATGGTCGGGCACCGTAGTAACCATAGTAGGGCACCGTAGCATCCATGGTCGGGCACCGTAGTAACCATAGTAGGGCACCGTAACCTTCATGGTCGGGCACCGTAGCCTCCACCTTCGGACACCGTAGCCTCCATGGTCGGGCATTGTAGCCTATATGGTCGGGCACAATTGCATTCATAGTCAGGCACCATAGCCTCCATGGTCGGGCACCGTAGCATCCATGGTCGTGCACCGTAGCCTCCAAGGTCGGGCACCGTAGCATCCATGGTCGTGCACAGAAGCGTCCATAGTCGGTCACCATAGCATCCATTGTCGTGCACCGAAGCATCCATGGTCGGGCACCGTAGCCTCCATGGTCGGGCACCGTAGCATCCATAGTCGTGTACCGTAGCCTCCCTGGTCGGGCACCGTAGCATCCATGGTCGTGCACCGAAGCATCCATGGTCGGGCACCGTAGCCTCCATGGTCGGGTACCGTAGCATCCATGGTCGTGCACCGTAGCCTCCAAGGTCGGGCACCGTAGCATCCATGGTCGTGCACCGAAGCATCCATGGTCGGTCACCATAGCATCCTTGGTCGTGCACCGTAGCATCCATGGTCGGGCACCATAGCATCCATGGTCGGATACAGTAGCATCCATGGTCGTGCACCGTAGCCTCCATGGTCGGGCACCGTAGCCTCCATGGTCGGGCACCGTAGCATCCATGGTCGTGCACTGTAGCATCGATGGTCGTGCACCGTACCATCCATTGTCGTGCATAGTAGCATCCATGGTCGTACCATAGCATCCTTGGTCGTGCACCATAGCATCCATGGTCGGGCACCGTAGCATCCTTGGTCGTGCACCGTAGCATCCTTGGTCGTGCACCATAGCCTCTATGGTCTGGCACCATTTCATCCATGGTCGTGCACCATTGCATCCATTGTCGTACACCGTAGCATCCATGGTCGTGCACCGTAGCATCCATGATCATGCACCGTATCATACGTGGTCGTTCACCGTAGCATCCATGGTCGGGCACAGTAGCATCAATGGTCGTGCACCGTAGCATCAATGATCGTGCACCATAGCCTCTATGGTCTGGCACCATTTCATCCATGGTCTTGCACCATAGCCTCCACGTTCGGACACCGAAGCCTCCATAGTCGGGAAAAATAACATCCATGGTCGTGTACCGTAGCATCCATGGTCTTGCACCGTAGCATCCATGGTCGTGCACCGTAGCATCCATGGTCGTGCACCGTATCATCCATGGTACTGCACCATAGTCTCCATGGTCGGGCACCGTAGCATTCTTGGTCGGGCACTGTAGCATCCATGGTCGGGCACCGTAGCATCCATGGTCCTGCACCATAGCATCCATGGTCTGGCACCGTAGTAACCATAGTAGGGCACCGTAGCATACTTGGTCGTGCACCGTAGCATCCATAGTCGGGCACCGTAGCCTCAATGGTCGGGCACCGTAGCCTCCACGTTCGGACACCGTAGCCTCCATGGTCGGGCACCGTAGTCTCCATGGTCCGGCACCGGAGCCTATATGGTCGGGAACCATTGCATTCATCGTCAGGCACCATAGCCTCCATGGTTGAGCACCGTAGCATCCTTGGTCATGCACGGTATCATCCATGGTCGTTCACCGTAGACTCCATGGTCGGGCACCGAAGCACAAATGGTCGTGCACCGAAGCATCCATGGTCGGGCACCATAGCATCCATGGTCGGGCACCGTAGCATACTTGGTCGTGCACTGTAGCCTCCATTGTAGGACACTGTAGCATCTTTGTTCGTGCACCGTCGCATCCATGGTCGGGCGGCATAGCATCCATGGTCGGTCACCGTAGCCACCATAGTAGGTCACCGTAGCCTCCATGGTAGGGGACAGTAGCAGTCATGGTCGGGCACCGTAGCATCAATGGTCGGGCACCGTAGCCTCCATGGTCGGGCACCGTAACATCCTTAGTCGGGCACCGTAGAATTCATAGTCGGGCACCGTATCATTCATGGTCTGGCACCGTTGCCTCCATGGTCGGGCACCTTAGCATCCATGGTCGGGCACCTTAGCATCCATGGTCGGGCACCGTAGCATCCATGGTCGGTCGCCGTATCCTCCATGATCGGGCACCTTAGCCTCCATGGTCGGGCACCATAACCTCCATGGTCGGGCCCCGTAGCCTCCATGATCGTGCACCGTAGCCTCCATGGTCGGGCACCGTAGCATCCATGGTCGGTCGCCGTAGAATTCATGGTCGGACACCTTAGAATCCATGGTCAGACACCTTAGCATCAATGGTCGTGCACCATAGCACCCATAGTCGTGCACCGTATCATTCATGGTCGGGCACCATAACCTCCATGGTCGTGCACCGTAGGGTCCATAGTCGGGCACCATAGGATCCATGGTCGGGCACCATAGCATCCATTTCCATGCACGATAGCATCCACGGTCGGGCACCGTAGCATCCATTTCCATGCACCATAGCATCTATGGTCGGGCACCGTAGCATCCATTTCCATGCACCATAGCGTCCATGGTCGGGCACCGTAGTAACCATAGTAGGGCACCGTAGCATCGATAACCATGCACCATAGCGTCCATGGTCGGGCACCGTAGTAACCATAGTAGGGCACCGTAGCATCGATAACCATGCACCATAGCGTCTATGGTCGGGCACCGTAGTAACCATAGTAGGGCACCGTAGCATGCTTGGTCGTGCACCGTAGCATCCATAGTCGGGTACCGTAGCCTTCATGGTCGGGCACTGTAGCCTCTACCTTCGGACACCTTAGCCTCAATGACCGAGCACCGTAGCCTCCACGTTCGGACATCGTAGCCTCCATGGTCGGGCCCGTAGCCTCCATGGTCGGGCCCCGTAGCCTCCATGGTCGGGCCCCGTAGCCTCCATGGTCGGGCCCCGTAGCCTCCATGGTCGGGCACCGTACCCTTCATGGTCGGTCACTGTAGCCTCCATGGTCGAGCACCATAACATCCATGGTCGGGCACTGTAGCATCCATGGTCGTGCACCGTAGGATCCATGGTCGGGCACCGTAGGATCCATGGTCGGGCACCATAGCATCTATTTCCATGCACCATAGCATCCATGGTCGGACACCGTAGCATCATTGTCGGGCACTGTAGCCTCTATCTTCGGACACCTTAGCCTCAATGGTCGAGCACCGTAGCCTCCACTTTCGGACACCGTAGCCTCCATGGTCGGGCATTGTAGCCTATTTGGTCGGGCACCATTGCATTCATAGTCAGGCACCATAGCCTCCATGGTCGGGTACCGTAGCATCCATGGTTGGGCACCGTAGCATCCTTGGTAATGCACCGTATCATCCATGGTCGTGCACCGTAGCCACCATGGTCGGGCTCAGCAGCATCTGTGGTCGTGCACCAAAGCATCCATGGTCGGGCACCGTAGCATCCATGGTCGGGCAGCGTAGCATCCATGGTCTGGCACCGTAGCATCTATGGTCGAGCACCGTAACATCCATGGTCGGGCACCGTAGCATCTATGGTCGAGCACCATAGCATCCATGGTCGGGCACTGTAGCATCTATGGTCGGTCACCAAATCATCAAGGGGCGGGAACCGTCCCATTCATGGTCGGGCACCATAGCATTCAAGATCGGGTACCATACCATGTTGCCATGGTATAGTAGTAAAGCTATGGTAGTAAATCCATAATAATAACATCAGCAGTAGTGAGAGTAGGAGCCATGATAGTAAACCAACAATAATAACAGCAGCATCAGGGAGAGTAGCAGCCATGGTAGTAAACCAAAAATAATAACAGAAGCAGTAGGGAGAGTAGGAGCCAAGATAGTAAACAATCAATAGTAGCAGCCACAGCTGAGAGAGTAGCAGCTGTGGTAGTAAACCAATAATAGTAACAGCAGCAATAGCGAGAGAAGCAGCAAAGATAGTAAACCAACAATTGTAACAGCAGCAACAGAGTGAGCAGCAGCCATGGTTTTAAACCAACAATAGTTTTAGCAGAAGTAGAGAGAGTAGCAGCCAATGTAGCAAATCAACAATTGTAAAAGTAGCAGGGAAAGTAGCCTCCATGGTCGGGCATTGTAGCCTATATGGTCGGGCACCATTGCATTCATAGTCAGGCACCATAGCCTCCATGGTCGGGCTCCGCAGCATCCATGGTCGTGCACCGAAGCATCCATGGTCGGGCACCATAGCATCCATGGTCGGGCACCGTAACATCCTTGGTCGTGCACCGTAGCATCCATGGTCGCGCACGAAAGCATCCTTAGTCGTGCACCGTCGCATCCATGGTCGGGCAGCGTAGCATCCATGGTCGGGCACCGTAGCCACCATAGTAGATCACCGTAGCCTCCATTGTTGGGGACAGTAGCATTCATGGTCGGGCACCATATCATACATGGTAGGGCACCCTAGCATCCGTGGTCGGGCACAGTAGAATCCTTGGTCGGACACCTTAGCATCAATAATCGGGCACCATTGCCTCCATGGTTGGGCACCGTAGCATCCATGGTCGGTCGCCGTAGAATTCATGGTCGGACACCTTAGAATCCATGGTCAGACACCTTAGCATCAATGGTCGTGCACCATAGCACCCATAGTCGTGCACCGTATCATTCATGGTCGGGCACCATAACCTCCATGGTCGTGCACCGTAGGGTCCATAGTCGGGCACCATAGGATCCATGGTCGGGCACCATAGCATCCATTTCCATGCACGATAGCATCCACGGTCGGGCACCGTAGCATCCATTTCCATGCACCATAGCATCTATGGTCGGGCACCGTAGCATCCATTTCCATGCACCATAGCATCCATGGTCGGGCACCGTAGTAACCATAGTAGGGCACCGTAGCATCGATAACCATGCACCATAGCGTCCATGGTCGGGCACCGTAGTAACCATAGTAGGGCACCGTAGCATCGATAACCATGCACCATAGCGTCTATGGTCGGGCACCGTAGTAACCATAGTAGGGCACCGTAGCATGCTTGGTCGTGCACCGTAGCATCCATAGTCGGGTACCGTAGCCTTCATGGTCGGGCACTGTAGCCTCTACCTTCGGACACCTTAGCCTCAATGGCCGAGCACCGTAGCCTCCACGTTCGGACATCGTAGCCTCCATGGTCGGGCCCGTAGCCTCCATGGTCGGGCCCCGTAGCCTCCATGGTCGGGCCCCGTAGCCTCAATGGTCGGGCCCCGTAGCCTCCATGGTCGGGCACCGTACCCTTCATGGTCGGTCACTGTAGCCTCCATGGTCGAGCACCATAACATCCATGGTCGGGCACTGTAGCATCCATGGTCGTGCACCGTAGGATCCATGGTCGGGCACCGTAGGATCCATGGTCGGGCACCATAGCATCTATTTCCATGCACCATAGCATCCATGGTCGGACACCGTAGCATCCATTGTCGGGCACTGTAGCCTCTATCTTCGGACACCTTAGCCTCAATGGTCGAGCACCGTAGCCTCCACTTTCGGACACCGTAGCCTCCATGGTCGGGCATTGTAGCCTATTTGGTCGGGCACCATTGCATTCATAGTCAGGCACCATAGCCTCCATGGTCGGGTACCGTAGCATCCTTGGTAATGCACCGTATCATCCATGGTCGTGCACCGTAGCCACCATGGTCGGGCTCAGCAGCATCTGTGGTCGTGCACCAAAGCATCCATGGTCGGGCACCAAAGCATCCATGGTCGGGCACCGTAGCATCCATGGTCGGGCAGCGTAGTATCCATGGTCTGGCACCGTAGCATCTATGGTCGAGCACCGTAACATCCATGGTCGGGCACCGTAGCATCTATGGTCGAGCACCATAGCATCCATGGTCGGGCACTGTAGCATCTATGGTCGGTCACCAAATCATCAAGGGGCGGGAACCGTCCCATTCATGGTCGGGCACCATAGCATTCAAGATCGGGTACCATACCATGTTGCCATGGTATAGTAGTAAAGCTATGGTAGTAAATCCATAATAATAACATCAGCAGTAGTGAGAGTAGGAGCCATGATAGTAAACCAACAATAATAACAGCAGCATCAGGGAGAGTAGCAGCCATGGTAGTAAACCAAAAATAATAACAGAAGCAGTAGGGAGAGTAGGAGCCAAGATAGTAAACAATCAATAGTAGCAGCCACAGCTGAGAGAGTAGCAGCTGTGGTAGTAAACCAATAATAGTAACAGCAGCAATAGCGAGAGAAGCAGCAAAGATAGTAAACCAACAATTGTAACAGCAGCAACAGAGTGAGCAGCAGCCATGGTTTTAAACCAACAATAGTTTTAACAGAAGTAGAGAGAGTAGCAGCCAATGTAGCAAATCAACAATTGTAAAAGTAGCAGGGAAAGTAGCCTCCATGGTCGGGCATTGTAGCCTATATGGTCGGGCACCATTGCATTCATAGTCAGGCACCATAGCCTCCATGGTCGGGCTCCGCAGCATCCATGGTCGTGCACCGAAGCATCCATGGTCGGGCACCATAGCATCCATGGTCGGGCACCGTAACATCCTTGGTCGTGCACCGTAGCATCCATGGTCGCGCACGAAAGCATCCTTGGTCGTGCACCGTCGCATCCATGGTCGGGCAGCGTAGCATCCATGGTCGGGCACCGTAGCCACCATAGTAGATCACCGTAGCCTCCATTGTAGGGGACAGTAGCATTCATGGTCGGGCACCATATCATACATGGTAGGGCACCCTAGCATCCGTGGTCGGGCACAGTAGAATCCTTGGTCGGACACCTTAGCATCAATAATCGGGCACCATTGCCTCCATGGTTGGGCACCGTAGCCTCCATGGTCGGGCACCATAGCATCCACGGTTGGGTACCGTAGCATCCTTGGTAATGCATCGTATCATCCATGGTCGTGCACCGTAGCCACCATGGTCGGGCTCCGCAGCATCTGTGGTCGTGCACCGAAGCATCCATGGTCGGGTACCGTAGCATCCATGGTCGGGCACCGTAGAATTCATGGTCGGGCACCGTATCATTCATGGTCTGGCACCATTGCCTCCATTATTGGGCACCTTAGCATCCATGGTCGGGCCCAGTAGCCTCCATGGTCGGGCACCGTAGCCTCCATGGTCGGGCACCGTAGCCTCCATAGTCGGGCCCCGTAGCCTCCATGGTCGGGTCCCGTAGCCTCCATGGTCGGGCCCCGTAGCCTCCATGGTCGGGCACCATAGCATCTATTTCCATGCACCATAGCCTCCATGGTCGGGCACCGTAGCCTCCATGGTCGAGCACCATAACATCCATGGTTGGGCCCCGTAGCCTCCATGGTCGGGCCCCGTAGCCTCCATGGTCGGGCACCGTAGCCTCCATGGTCGGGCACCATAGCATCCATGGTTGGGCACCGTAGCATCCTTGGTAATGCACCGAATCATCCATGGTCGTGCACCGTAGCCACCATGGTCGGGCTCCGCAGCATCTGTGGTCGTGCAGCGAAGCATCCATTGTCGGGCACCGTAGCATCCATGGTTGGGCAGCGTAGCATCCATGGTCTGGCACCGTAGCATCTATGGTCGAGCACCATAACATCCATGGTCGGGCACCGTAGCATCTATGGTCGAGCACCGTAGCATCCATGGTCGGGCACTGTAGCATCTATGGTCGGGCACCAAAGCAACAAGGGGCGGGAACCGTACCATTCATGGTCGGGCACCCCTAACTCTTCGTCTTTCCAGTGAATGCAAGTTAAGCTTTGTTAATCTTTCTTGATATGAAAGATTTCTAATTTGGGAAATTTACTTAGTCATCCTACGCTAGACACGTTCAAGTGAATTTATATCCATTCTATAGTATGGCGACCAAAACTGAACTGCATAATCTAAATGGGGCCTAACCAGAGCTAGATATAGCTGAAGAACAACACCAGGTGTCTTGTTACTAACGCTTCGATTAATAAATCCCAGTGTCCTATTTGCCTTATTACGAACATTCAGGCATTGATCCTATTGTTTTAAATTCTTATTAATCATAACTTCCAGATTCCTTTCGCAATCCGACTTCGCAATCTCAACACCATTAAGCTCGTATCTTGTAACTCTATCATCGTTACCTAGCCTCAAAACTTTACATTTATCAGCATTAAACTGCATCTGCCAATCTTTTGACCATTTCAAAACCCTCTTTAGATCAACTTGAAGTGATAGTGAGTCTTCTTCCGTGTTAATTTCCCTACCGATTTTTGTATCATCTGAGCCTCAATTTTTTTAATCAGTCTTTCATGTGGCACTGTATGAAGAGCTTTGCTAAAGTCAAGGTACACAACATCACAATCCTTACCACTATCAACTGCCTCAACTATGCCGGAATAAAAAGATAGCAAATTTGTTAAACATGAACGGCCATTTGTAAAACCATGTTGTGACTCATTTATTAATTTATGTTTTTCAAGATGAAGACGATTTGCATTTGCAATTATCGATTCAAGTAACTTTCCCACAATAGACGTTAGGCTAATTGGCCGATAGTTTGACGTAAGTGATCTTCTTTCTTAAAAATTGGTAACATTAGCTACCTTCCATGACTCTGGCACTCTACCTAACTCTATTGATTTATTAAATATTGTAGACAGTGACTCGGAAAGCTCCTCTTTGCATCCTTTAAGCATCCTGGAAAACACTTCATCCGGCCCTGGGGATTTGTTTGGTTTTAGTTTCACTATTTATTTAATGACGTCCTCCCTGGTAACTGCTAAATTAGTCAACCTGTCCTCGTCCCCACCCACATATACTTGTTCGGCTGAAGGCATATTGTTAAGTTCCTCTTTAGTAAATACAGATATAAAATATTTATTAAAAATACTACTCATCTCCTCGTCATTATCCGTTATTTGACCTGTCTCAGTTTTTAATGGACCTATCCTTTCCCTAGTCATAGTTCGATATAACTGAAAAAAATCTTTAGGATTTGTCTTCGCTTGCCCTGCTATACGAACTTCGTAGTTTCTTTTTGCTTTCCTTATCTCTTTTTTAACATTTCTAAGCAGTTGTGCAAATTCCTGTTCTAAACTAACTTCCCCATTCTTAATCCTTTTGTACCACGCTCTCTTTTTACCTGTAAGGTTCTTCAGATCATTTTTTATCCACTTTGGATCATTAGTATTCGATCTATTCAATTTATATGGTATACTACGTTCCTGGGCTTTGCTTAGAATATTTTTAAATAGGTTATATTTTGAATCCACATCGAAATTCCCTTTTACGTCACCTGTCGCTGGGTTCACGTCTAGCCCACACCCCATACCCAAGACATTCCAATCTATTTGACCCCAAAAATTTCTTAGGCTATTGAAATCAGCTTTTCGAAAATCAGGCACTTTGTCGTGATAGATCTTTAGGAGAAAACTGAATTTTCTCCTACAGATCTATTCCATTCTATGCTAATGCTGATTTCTTTATGATCACTGTTCCCTAGCTCACTCCCTATTTCCATGTCCTTAATTTGTGTTTCCCTTTTAGTTAAAACTAAATCTAAAATATTATTTCCCCGTGTTGGTTCCTTAATATGTTGCGTAAGAAAGCAATCGTCAATTAATTCTAGAAAATCTTCTGCTTCATTATTCCTTGTTTTGCTCACCCAGTTTATTCCACTAAAATTAAAGTCACCCATGACATAAATACTGTTAGATCTAGATGCTCTAGATATTTCATCCCACAGATGCTTTGCTTCCATTCTGTCTAAATTTGGTGGCCTATATATAACTCCTATTATAATAATATTTGCTTTTTCGTTTAATTCTATCCAAATAATTTCTGTGTGTGGCTCACTTTTGATTCCCTCTTTGAGACTACATTTCAAATTGTCCCTAACATATATGGCTATTCCCCACTCCTCGTCTAATATATCTATCTGTGTGAAATAGTTTAAATCCATTTATTTGATATTCAGCTAATAGTTCTCAATTTTCTACATTCATTCACGTTTCGGTAAGTGCAATAATATCTATTTCTTCTGAACAGATAAAAGCATTTAACTCGTTTATTTTGTTTCTTAGACTTCTACTGTTAGTGTAATATACCATATGTGAATTGTTATTTTGAGGCCCTTCTCTTTCCCTGATCATTTTGCCAATTTGTTTCTCCAACAAACACATATTTTTATTACCTCTTTCCTCCCTAGCAATTCCCATACCACTATCTACTAACAGTTTAAACCCAAAAAAATGTCTCTAACCACTGATTCCAAGGAGTTTGCAACAGCAACAACCCCAGCCCTCGATAGATGCACCCCATCACGAGCATACATTTCATTTCTTCCATAGAAGTGTTCCCAGTTGTCTATGAAAGATATTGCATTTGATTTGCAATATCTTTCCAGCCGGCAATTGACACCAAGTGCCCTCGACAACCATTCATTCCCAACGCTCTTTCTTGGAAGAATGCCACATATGATCGGGATTCCTCCCTTGCTCCTAACTAATTCTATGGCTTTGTTAAATTTCTTTATCAGTTCCTCACTCCTAATTCGTCCAACATCATTACCCCCTGCACTAATGAAAATTATGGGTTTGTTCTCATTTCCCGTCATAATATCTTTCATGTTGTCAACAATATCTCCAATTCCAGCTCCCTGATAGCAGACCCTTAACCTGTTCCCCCTATCTCTGGCACAAAACGTCCTGTCTAAACACCTCACCTGGGAATCTCCCACAACCAAAATTCGCTTCCGTACCTCCTTAACTTTCTGAGCACCCTGAGGGGCCCGCGCTCCGCCGTGCCTCGCTGATTTCCGTTCCGAGTGAACTACAGGCTAACCACAGCATTCGTCCTCCAACACGGCAAATGAATTTGCTGTCCTTAGGGCGTCTGTAGGCGGCCTTGTCAAGGTCTTCTTAACACCCCTGTTCTTAACGACTTTCCACGACGAGGTCTTGTTAATATTGGTCTCCTCCTTCGTTTCTTCCTGATGTTTGAGCTCTCGTACCTCCTCTAGTAAGGAATCCATCTCTGCTCTCAGAGTTCCAACTAGATTCATCAATTCCTTCACTAATCCTTCCATTATTGCTCTAATAATGTTACTATAATCAGAGCTCCAGCTAACACAACCTCTCACTGTGACTTCACCTGACTAACTGTAAACCAACAATAGTAACAGCAGCAATAGTAAAACCAACAATAGTAACAGCAGCATCATTGAGAGTAGCAGCCGTGGTAGTAAGCCAACAATAATAAAAGCAGCAGCAGGGAGAGTAACAGCCGAGGTAGTAAACCAACAATAGTAACAGCGGCAGCAGGGAGAGTAGCAACTAAGCGACAATGGCAGCAACAGGGAGATTGTAAACCAACAATAGTAACACCAGCAGCAGGAAGAGTAGCACCTATGGTAGTAAACCATCAATAGTACCAGCAGCAGTAGGGAGAATAGCAGCCAAGAAAGTAAACCAACAATAGTAATGTCAGCAGCAGGGAGAGTAGCAGCCATAGTAGTAAACCAACAATAGTAACAGCTGCAGTAGAGACAATAGCAGCCAAGGTAGTAAACCAACAATAGTAACAGAAGCAGTAGGGAGAGTAGCAGCCGTGGTATTAAACCAGCCTAAGTAACAGCAGCAGCAGGGAGAGTAGCAGCCATGATCGTAAATCAACAATAGTAACAGCCACAGCAGGAAGACTAGCAGAAATGCGATTATCAGGGCAGACAGTCGCAGTGAGAAGGTGTGTTAGCCGGAGCTCCTGAGTTTAGTTATATTATCATAGCAATATGGAAGTTGTAGTGAAGGAACTGATGAATATAGTTGGAGCTCTGAGGACAGAGTTGGACTCTCTACGGGAGGAGGTACGACAGCTGAAACAACATCGAGAAGAAACGAAGGAGGAGACTAGTATTAAAAAGACCTCGTCTTGGAAAGTTGCTAAGGACAGGGGCCATATGAAGACTTTGATAAAGCCGCCTACAGACGCCCTAAGAACTTCTAATTCATTTGCCGTATTGGAGGACGAGTGCTGTGGTGAGACTGCGGATCACGTGAAAGAGAATGCAACGAAGAGCAACGAAGCGCAGGCCCCTCAGAGAGTAAAGGAAGAACCTAAGTGAACTTTAGTTGTGGGAGATTTCCAGGTAAGGTACTTGGATAGAACGTTTTGTGCTAGAGCTAGTGGGAACAAGTTAAGGGTTTGCTATCCCGGTGCTGGTATTGTTGATATTATAAACAACATGAATGATATTATGGCAGGAAATGGGAACAATCATGTTATTTGCATTAGTGCATGAGGAAATGATCTTGGTCGAGTTAGGAGTGAGGAACTGATTCAGAGGTATAAAACAGCCATTGAATTATTTAGAAGCAAGGGAGGAATCCAGATCATATGTGGCATTCTTCCAAGAAAAGGAGTGTGAAATGAATGGATGTCGAGGGCACTTGGTGTCAATTGCCAGCTGGAAAGATATTGCAAATCAAATGCAATATCTTTCATAGACAACTGGGAACACTTCTATGGAAGAAATGAAATCTATGCTCGTGATGAGGTGCATCTATCAAGGGCCGGGTTGCTGTTGTTGCGAACTCGTTGGAACCAGTGGTTGGAGGCGTTTGTTTGGGTTTAACTGTTAGTAGATAGTGGTATGGGAATTGATTTGGAGGAAGGAGATAATAAAAGTATGTGTTTTTGGGAGAAAAGAATGGCAAAACATGATCAGGGAAAGGAGGGCCTCAAAATAACAATTCACTAGGGTATATTACACTAACACTAGAAGTCTAAGAAATAAATAAAACGATTTATATGCTCTTGTCTGCACAGAAAAAAATAGATGTTATTGCACTTACCGAAACGTGGATGAGTGTAGAAAATAGAGAACCNGGCAGGTAGAAGTGAGGGAGGATTATGGGAGGTTTTTTATCTTTTTTCCACGAAATGTGTTAATCAGGGGCGCGTGGTTTGTGTGGGTGTGGGGTGCGTGTGCGCGTGCGTGCGTGCGTGAGTGTGTCCGTAGTTCTCGTAAGCGGTAACTTCTACCAATGAGCCACGCTGAGATTTTAATGAAATATAATATCCTGAACAAGAATTTGATACTATATTACCTCACACTGTACACCTGATTAATTGACCAGAAAGGCGGGTACCTACCAGATTGTCTCCCGTTCACACAACTAGATGAGTGATGACATATGGTCGATGATGATGCTCCGTCGTCGGCTTCCACTAGGTGATTCACTAAGGTGTTCTTCTATCTACACAAAACTCTGGAGTCAGTCACTGTATCGTTGTGTTGCGGTTCACTAATTTACTGTATCATTGATCACAATCACCACCCAACAAACACAATCACCAGTCCCACGGCCACGATGGGTCGACCCAGCTGCCGGTCAGGTCAGGTCGCCTTACGCTGTCCTCCACACTATGCACCGGTGATCCACTAGCTCCACTTTTGATTTCTTCGCACAATCGCTAGCGATATGACTATGCTATGTAGCACCCTGCTAGCTACACACTGCGAGAGGCCAAATACTATGATCTAGCCTCAATAATCCTTCAATGTCCCGTGAAATTGACGAATTTCCGCGGACCTCGCTAATCGCGTGTGTCTCCCACCGTCGCTACTGTGCTACTACGTCGCTACTGTGTGGTGTGTGTGTGTGTGTGGTGTGTGTGTGTGTGTGTGTGTGTGTGTGTGTGTGTGTGTGTGTGTGTGTGTGGTGCGTGTGCGTGTGCATGTGCGTGTGCGTGTCTGTGTTAGTGTAGTGCACTAGATGTTCTCTGGTCAGTTTATTGCGAAAATTATCCCTTGTGCTGTGTAGTGTCGCAGCAGTCCCCCTCCCCCCTGGCCAGTGTAGTGCCACAATGGTCCCCTCAACAGTGTAGTGCCACAGTGGTCCCCTCAACAGTGTAGTGCCACAGTGGTCCCCTCAACAGTGTAGTGTCACAATGGTCCCCTCAACAGTGTAGTGTCACAGTGGTCCCCTCAACAGTGTAGTGCCACAGTGGTCCCCTCAACAGTGTAGTGTCACAATGGTCCCCTCAACAGTGTAGTGCCACAGTGGTCCCCTCAACAGTGTAGTGCCACAGTGGTCCCCTCAACAGTGTAGTGTCACAGTGGTCCCCTCAACAGTGTAGTGCCACAGTGGTCCCCTCAACAGTGTAGTGCCACAGTGGTCCCCTCAACAGTGTAGTGCCACAGTGGTCCCCTCAACAGTGTAGTGCCACAATGGTCCCCTCAACAGTGTAGTGTCACAGTGGTCCCCTCAACAGTGTAGTGCCACAGTGGTCCCCTCAACAGTGTAGTGCCACAGTGGTCCCCTCAACAGTGTAGTGCCACAATGGTCCCCTCAACAGTGTAGTGCCACAATGGTCCCCTCAACAGTGTAGTGCCACAATGGTCCCCTCAACAGTGTAGTGCCACAGTGGTCCCCTCAACAGTGTAGTGTCACAATGGTCCCCTCAACAGTGTAGTGCCACAATGGTCCCCTCAACAGTGTAGTGCCACAATGGTCCCCTCAACAGTGTAGTGCACAATGGTCCCCTCAAAAGTGTAGTGCCACAATGGTCCCTTCAACAGTGTAGTGTCACAATGGTCCCCTCAACAGTGTAGTGTCACAATGGTCCCCTCAACAGTGTAGTGCCACAGTGGTCCCCTCAACAGTGTAGTGTCATTGCTGTGCCCTCAACAGTGTAGTGTCACAATGGTCCCCTCAACAGTGTAGTGTCACAATGGTCCCCTCAACAGTGTAGTGCCACAATGGTCCCCTCAACAGTGTAGTGCCACAGTGGTCCCCTCAACAGTGTAGTGTCACAATGGTCCCCTCAACAGTGTAGTGTCACAATGGTCCCCTCAACAGTGTAGTGCCACAATGGTCCCCTCAACAGTGTAGTGTCACAGTGGTCCCCTCAACAGTGTAGTGCCACAATGGTCCCCTCAACAGTGTAGTGTCACAATGGTCCCCTCAACAGTGTAGTGTCACAGTGGTCCCCTCAACAGTGTAGTGTCACAGTGGTCCCCTCAACAGTGTAGTGCCACAATGGTCCCCTCAACAGTGTAGTGTCACAGTGGTCCCCTCAACAGTGTAGTGTCACAGTGGTCCCCTCAACAGTGTAGTGCCACAGTGGTCCCCTCAACAGTGTAGTGTCACAGTGGTCCCCTCAACAGTGTAGTGCCACAATGGTCCCCTCAACAGTGTAGTGCCACAGTGGTCCCCTCAACAGTGTAGTGCCACAATGGTCCCCTCAACAGTGTAGTGCCACAGTGGTCCCCTCAACAGTGTAGTGCCACAGTGGTCCCCTCAACAGTGTAGTGTCACAGTGGTCCCCTCAACAGTGTAGTGCCACAATGGTCCCCTCAACAGTGTAGTGCCACAATGGTCCCCTCAACAGTGTAGTGTCACAGTGGTCCCCTCAACAGTGTAGTGCCACAATGGTCCCCTCAACAGTGTAGTGCCACAATGGTCCCCTCAACAGTGTAGTGCCACAATGGTCCCCTCAACAGTGTAGTGCCACAGTGGTCCCCTCAACAGTGTAGTGTCACAGTGGTCCCCTCAACAGTGTAGTGCCACAGTGGTCCCCTCAACAGTGTAGTGCCACAGTGGTCCCCTCAACAGTGTAGTGCCACAATGGTCCCCTCAACAGTGTAGTGTCACAGTGGTCCCCTCAACAGTGTAGTGCCACAGTGGTCCCCTCAACAGTGTAGTGCCACAATGGTCCCCTCAACAGTGTAGTGCCACAGTGGTCCCCTCAACAGTGTAGTGCCACAGTGGTCCCCTCAACAGTGTAGTGTCACAATGGTCCCCTCAACAGTGTAGTGTCACAATGGTCCCCTCAACAGTGTAGTGTCACAGTGGTCCCCTCAACAGTGTAGTGTCACAGTGGTCCCCTCAACAGTGTAGTGTCACAATGGTCCCCTCAACAGTGTAGTGTCACAATGGTCCCCTCAACAGTGTAGTGTCACAATGGTCCCCTCAACAGTGTAGTGTCACAGTGGTCCCCTCAACAGTGTAGTGTCCACAGTGGTCCCCTCAACAGTGTAGTGTCACAGTGGTCCCCTCAACAGTGTAGTGTCACAATGGTCCCCTCAACAGTGTAGTGTCACAGTGGTCCCCTCAACAGTGTAGTGCCACAATGGTCCCCTCAACAGTGTAGTGTCACATGTGTCCCCTCAACAGTGTAGTGTCACAGTGGTCCCCTCAACAGTGTAGTGCCACAGTGGTCCCCTCAACAGTGTAGTGCCACAGTGGTCCCCTCAACAGTGTAGTGCCACAATGGTCCCCTCAACAGTGTAGTGCCACAATGGTCCCCTCAACAGTGTAGTGCCACAATGGTCCCCTCAACAGTGTAGTGCCACAGTGGTCCCCTCAACAGTGTAGTGTCACAATGGTCCCCTCAACAGTGTAGTGCCACAATGGTTCCCTCAACAGTGTAGTGCCACAATGGTCCCCTCAACAGTGTAGTGCCACAATGGTCCCCTCAACAGTGTAGTCCACAATGGTCCCCTCAACAGTGTAGTGTCACAATGGTCCCCTCAACAGTGTAGTGTCACAGTGGTCCCCTCAACAGTGTAGTGCCACAGTGGTCCCCTCAACAGTGTAGTGTCATGTGTCCCCTCAACAGTGTAGTGTCACAATGGTCCCCTCAACAGTGTAGTGTCACAATGGTCCCCTCAACAGTGTAGTGCCACAATGGTCCCCTCAACAGTGTAGTGCCACAGTGGTCCCCTCAACAGTGTAGTGTCACAATGGTCCCCTCAACAGTGTAGTGTCACAATGGTCCCCTCAACAGTGTAGTGCCACAATGGTCCCCTCAACAGTGTAGTGTCACAGTGGTCCCCTCAACAGTGTAGTGCCACAATGGTCCCCTCAACAGTGTAGTGTCACAATGGTCCCCTCAACAGTGTAGTGTCACAGTGGTCCCCTCAACAGTGTAGTGTCACAGTGGTCCCCTCAACAGTGTAGTGCCACAATGGTCCCCTCAACAGTGTAGTGTCACAGTGGTCCCCTCAACAGTGTAGTGTCACAGTGGTCCCCTCAACAGTGTAGTGCCACAGTGGTCCCCTCAACAGTGTAGTGTCACAGTGGTCCCTCAACAGTGTAGTGCCACAATGGTCCCCTCAACAGTGTAGTGCCACAGTGGTCCCCTCAACAGTGTAGTGCCACATGGTCCCCTCAACAGTGTAGTGCCACAGTGGTCCCCTCAACAGTGTAGTGCCACAGTGGTCCCCTCAACAGTGTAGTGTCACAGTGGTCCCCTCAACAGTGTAGTGCCACAATGGTCCCTCAACAGTGTAGTGTCACAATGGTCCCCTCAACAGTGTAGTGTCACAGTGGTCCCCTCAACAGTGTAGTGCACAATGGTCCCCTCAACAGTGTAGTGCCACAATGGTCCCCTCAACAGTGTAGTGCCACAATGGTCCCCTCAACAGTGTAGTGCCACAGTGGTCCCCTCAACAGTGTAGTGTCACAGTGGTCCCCTCAACAGTGTAGTGCCACAGTGGTCCCCTCAACAGTGTAGTGCCACAGTGGTCCCCTCAACAGTGTAGTGCCACAATGGTCCCCTCAACAGTGTAGTGTCACAGTGGTCCCCTCAACAGTGTAGTGCCACAATGGTCCCTCAACAGTGTAGTGCCACAATGGTCCCCTCAACAGTGTGTCACAATGGTCCCCTCAACAGTGTAGTGTCACAATGGTCCCCTCAACAGTGTAGTGTCACAATGGTCCCCTCAACAGTGTAGTGTCACAATGGTCCCCTCAACAGTGTAGTGCCACAATGGTCCCCTCAACAGTGTAGTGCCACAATGGTCCCCTCAACAGTGTAGTGTCACAATGGTCCCCAACAGTGTAGTGTCACAATGGTCCCCTCAACAGTGTAGTGTCACAATGGTCCCCTCAACAGTGTAGTGCCACAATGTCCCCTCAACAGTGTAGTGTCACAATGGTCCCCTCAACAGTGTAGTGTCACATGGTCCCCTCAACAGTGTAGTGCCACAATGGTCCCCTCAACAGTGTAGTGTCACAATGGTCCCCTCAACAGTGTAGTGTCACAATGGTCCCCTCAACAGTGTAGTGTCACAATGGTCCCCTCAACAGTGTAGTGTCACAGTGGTCCCCTCAACAGTGTAGTGTCACAGTGGTCCCCTCAACAGTGTAGTGCCACAATGGTCCCCCAACAGTGTAGTGCCACAGTGTCCCCTCAACAGTGTAGTCCACATGGTCCCCTCAACAGTGTAGTGCCACAGTGGTCCCCTCAACAGTGTAGTGCCACAATGGTCCCCTCAACAGTGTAGTGCCACAGTGGTCCCCTCAACAGTGTAGTGCCACAGTGGTCCCCTCAACAGTGTAGTGTCACATGGTCCCTCAACAGTGTAGTGCCACAGTGGTCCCCTCACAGTGTAGTGCAACAGTGGTCCCCTCAACAGTGTAGTGTCACAGTGGTCCCCTC
>WNGS01000844.1:0-26521 GCA_020271785.1 Procambarus virginalis | reverse complement strand
TATTAGAAAGAACTTTTTTAGTGTCAGAGTGGTTGACAAATGGAATGCATTAGGAAGCGATGTGGGGAGGCTGACTCCATACACAGTTTCAAGTGTAGATATGATAGAGCCCATTAGGCTCAGGGAACTGTACCCCTGTTGATTGACGGTTGACAGGTGGGGACAAAAGGCCAGAGCTCCACCCCCGCAAGCACAACTAGGTGAGTCCAACTAGTGAGTACAGTGGTCCCTCAACAGTGTAGTGTCACAGTGGTCCCCTCAACAGTGTAGTGTCACAGTGGTCCCCTCAACAGTGTAGTGTCACAGTGGTCCCCTCAACAGTGTAGTGTCACAGTGGTCCCCTCAACAGTGTAGTGCCACAATGGTCCCCTCAACAGTGTAGTGCCACAATGGTCCCCTCAACAGTGTAGTGTCACAGTGGTCCCCTCAACAGTGTAGTGTCACAGTGGTCCCCTCAACAGTGTAGTGCCACAATGGTCCCCTCAACAGTGTAGTGTCACAGTGGTCCCCTCAACAGTGTAGTGTCACAATGGTCCCCTCAACAGTGTAGTGTCACAATGGTCCCCTCAACAGTGTAGTGTCACAATGGTCCCCTCAACAGTGTAGTGTCACAGTGGTCCCCTCAACAGTGTAGTGCCACAATGGTCCCCTCAACAGTGTAGTGTCACAATGGTCCCCTCAACAGTGTAGTGTCACAGTGGTCCCCTCAACAGTGTAGTGCCACAATGGTCCCCTCAACAGTGTAGTGTCACAGTGGTCCCCTCAACAGTGTAGTGTCACAGTGGTCCCCTCAACAGTGTAGTGTCACAGTGGTCCCCTCAACAGTGTAGTGCCACAATGGTCCCCTCAACAGTGTAGTGCCACAATGGTCCCCTCAACAGTGTAGTGCCACAGTGGTCCCCTCAACAGTGTAGTGTCACTGCTTGCCCTCAACAGTGTAGTGCCACAATGGTCCCCTCAACAGTGTAGTGCCACAGTGGTCCCCTCAACAGTGTAGTGTCACTGTGGTCCCTCAACAGTGTAGTGCCACATGGTCCCCTCAACAGTGTAGTGTCACAATGGTCCCCTCAACAGTGTAGTGCCACAATGGTCCCCTCAACAGTGTAGTGTCACAGTGGTCCCCTCAACAGTGTAGTGTCACAGTGGTCCCCTCAACAGTGTAGTGTCACAGTGGTCCCTCAACAGTGTAGTGTCACATGGTCCCCTCAACAGTGTAGTGTCACAGTGGTCCCCTCAACAGTGTAGTGTCACAATGGTCCCCTCAACAGTGTAGTGTCACAGTGGTCCCCTCAACAGTGTAGTGTCACAGTGGTCCCCTCAACAGTGTAGTGCCACAGTGGTCCCCTCAACAGTGTAGTGTCACAATGGTCCCCTCAACAGTGTAGTGTCACAGTGGTCCCCTCAACAGTGTAGTGCCACATGGTCCCCTCAACAGTGTAGTGCCACAATGGTCCCCTCAACAGTGTAGTGTCACAATGGTCCCCTCAACAGTGTAGTGTCACAGTGGTCCCCTCAACAGTGTAGTGTCACAGTGGTCCCCTCAACAGTGTAGTGTCACAGTGGTCCCCTCAACAGTGTAGTGTCACAATGGTCCCCTCAACAGTGTAGTGTCACAGTGGTCCCCTCAACAGTGTAGTGCCACAATGGTCCCCTCAACAGTGTAGTGTCACAGTGGTCCCCTCAACAGTGTAGTGTCACAGTGGTCCCCTCAACAGTGTAGTGTCACAGTGGTCCCCTCAACAGTGTAGTGTCACAATGGTCCCCTCAACAGTGTAGTGTCACAGTGGTCCCCTCAACAGTGTAGTGCCACATTGGTCCCCTCAACAGTGTAGTGTCACAGTGGTCCCCTCAACAGTGTAGTGTCACAGTGGTCCCCTCAACAGTGTAGTGTCACAGTGGTCCCCTCAACAGTGTAGTGTCACAATGGTCCCCTCAACAGTGTAGTGCCACAGTGGTCCCCTCAACAGTGTAGTGTCACAGTGGTCCCCTCAACAGTGTAGTGTCACATTGGTCCCCTCAACAGTGTAGTGTCACAGTGGTCCCCTCAACAGTGTAGTGTCACAGTGGTCCCCTCAACAGTGTAGTGCCACAGTGGTCCCCTCAACAGTGTAGTGTCACAGTGGTCCCCTCAACAGTGTAGTGTCACAATGGTCCCCTCAACAGTGTAGTGCCACAATGGTCCCCTCAACAGTGTAGTGTCACAATGGTCCCCTCAACAGTGTAGTGTCACAGTGGTCCCCTCAACAGTGTAGTGCCACAATGGTCCCCTCAACAGTGTAGTGTCACAGTGGTCCCCTCAACAGTGTAGTGTCACAGTGGTCCCCTCAACAGTGTAGTGTCACAGTGGTCCCCTCAACAGTGTAGTGTCACAGTGGTCCCCTCAACAGTGTAGTGTCACAATGGTCCCCTCAACAGTGTAGTGTCACAGTGGTCCCCTCAACAGTGTAGTGTCACAGTGGTCCCCTCAACAGTGTAGTGTCACAGTGGTCCCCTCAACAGTGTAGTGTCACAGTGGTCCCCTCAACAGTGTAGTGTCACAGTGGTCCCCTCAACAGTGTAGTGTCACAGTGGTCCCCTCAACAGTGTAGTGTCACAGTGGTCCCCTCAACAGTGTAGTGTCACAGTGGTCCCCTCAACAGTGTAGTGTCACAGTGGTCCCCTCAACAGTGTAGTGTCACAGTGGTCCCCTCAACAGTGTAGTGTCACAGTGGTCCCCTCAACAGTGTAGTGTCACAGTGGTCCCCTCAACAGTGTAGTGTCACAGTGGTCCCCTCAACAGTGTAGTGTCACAGTGGTCCCCTCAACAGTGTAGTGTCACAGTGGTCCCCTCAACAGTGTAGTGTCACAGTGGTCCCCTCAACAGTGTAGTGTCACAGTGGTCCCCTCAACAGTGTAGTGTCACAGTGGTCCCCTCAACAGTGTAGTGCCACAGTGGTCCCCTCAACAGTGTAGTGTCACAGTGGTCCCCTCAACAGTGTAGTGTCACAATGGTCCCCTCAACAGTGTAGTGCCACAGTGGTCCCCTCAACAGTGTAGTGTCACAGTGGTCCCCTCAACAGTGTAGTGTCACAATGGTCCCCTCAACAGTGTAGTGTCACAATGGTCCCCTCAACAGTGTAGTGCCACATTGGTCCCCTCAACAGTGTAGTGTCACTGTGGTCCCCTCAACAGTGTAGTGTCACAATGGTCCCCTCAACAGTGTAGTGCCACAATGGTCCCCTCAACAGTGTAGTGCCACAGTGGTCCCCTCAACAGTGTAGTGTCACAGTGGTCCCCTCAACAGTGTAGTGTCACAGTGGTCCCCTCAACAGTGTAGTGTCACAGTGGTCCCCTCAACAGTGTAGTGTCACAATGGTCCCCTCAACAGTGTAGTGTCACAGTGGTCCCCTCAACAGTGTAGTGTCACAGTGGTCCCCTCAACAGTGTAGTGTCACAATGGTCCCCTCAACAGTGTAGTGTCACAGTGGTCCCCTCAACAGTGTAGTGTCACAGTGGTCCCCTCAACAGTGTAGTGTCACAGTGGTCCCCTCAACAGTGTAGTGTCACAGTGGTCCCCTCAACAGTGTAGTGCCACAGTGGTCCCCTCAACAGTGTAGTGTCACAGTGGTCCCCTCAACAGTGTAGTGCCACAGTGGTCCCCTCAACAGTGTAGTGTCACAGTGGTCCCCTCAACAGTGTAGTGTCACAGTGGTCCCCTCAACAGTGTAGTGTCACAGTGGTCCCCTCAACAGTGTAGTGTCACAGTGGTCCCCTCAACAGTGTAGTGTCACAGTGTCCCCTCAACAGTGTAGTGTCACTGTGTCCCCTCAACAGTGTAGTGTCACTGTGTCCCCTCAACAGTGTAGTGTCACTGTGTCCCCTCAACAGTGTAGTGTCACTGTGTCCCCTCAACAGTGTAGTGTCACAATGGTCCCCTCAACAGTGTAGTGCCACAGTGGTCCCCTCAACAGTGTAGTGCCACAATGGTCCCCTCAACAGTGTAGTGTCACAGTGGTCCCCTCAACAGTGTAGTGTCACAGTGGTCCCCTCAACAGTGTAGTGTCACAGTGGTCCCCTCAACAGTGTAGTGTCACAGTGGTCCCCTCAACAGTGTAGTGCCACAATGGTCCCCTCAACAGTGTAGTGTCACAGTGGTCCCCTCAACAGTGTAGTGTCACAGTGGTCCCCTCAACAGTGTAGTGTCACAGTGGTCCCCTCAACAGTGTAGTGCCACAGTGGTCCCCTCAACAGTGTAGTGCCACAATGGTCCCCTCAACAGTGTAGTGCCACAGTGGTCCCCTCAACAGTGTAGTGTCACAGTGGTCCCCTCAACAGTGTAGTGCCACAGTGGTCCCCTCAACAGTGTAGTGCCACAATGGTCCCCTCAACAGTGTAGTGCCACAATGGTCCCCTCAACAGTGTAGTGCCACAATGGTCCCCTCAACAGTGTAGTGTCACAGTGGTCCCCTCAACAGTGTAGTGCCACAATGGTCCCCTCAACAGTGTAGTGTCACAGTGGTCCCCTCAACAGTGTAGTGTCACAGTGGTCCCCTCAACAGTGTAGTGTCACAGTGGTCCCCTCAACAGTGTAGTGTCACAGTGGTCCCCTCAACAGTGTAGTGTCACAGTGGTCCCCTCAACAGTGTAGTGTCACAGTGGTCCCCTCAACAGTGTAGTGTCACAGTGGTCCCCTCAACAGTGTAGTGTCACAGTGGTCCCCTCAACAGTGTAGTGTCACAGTGGTCCCCTCAACAGTGTAGTGTCACAGTGGTCCCCTCAACAGTGTAGTGTCACAGTGGTCCCCTCAACAGTGTAGTGTCACAGTGGTCCCCTCAACAGTGTAGTGTCACAGTGGTCCCCTCAACAGTGTAGTGTCACAGTGGTCCCCTCAACAGTGTAGTGTCACAGTGGTCCCCTCAACAGTGTAGTGTCACAGTGGTCCCCTCAACAGTGTAGTGTCACAGTGGTCCCCTCAACAGTGTAGTGTCACAGTGGTCCCCTCAACAGTGTAGTGTCACAGTGGTCCCCTCAACAGTGTAGTGTCACAGTGGTCCCCTCAACAGTGTAGTGTCACAGTGGTCCCCTCAACAGTGTAGTGTCACAGTGGTCCCCTCAACAGTGTAGTGTCACAGTGGTCCCCTCAACAGTGTAGTGTCACAGTGGTCCCCTCAACAGTGTAGTGTCACAGTGGTCCCCTCAACAGTGTAGTGTCACAGTGGTCCCCTCAACAGTGTAGTGTCACAGTGGTCCCCTCAACAGTGTAGTGTCACAATGGTCCCCTCAACAGTGTAGTGCCACAGTGGTCCCCTCAACAGTGTAGTGTCACAGTGGTCCCCTCAACAGTGTAGTGTCACAATGGTCCCCTCAACAGTGTAGTGTCACAATGGTCCCCTCAACAGTGTAGTGCCACAGTGGTCCCCTCAACAGTGTAGTGTCACAGTGTCCCCTCAACAGTGTAGTGTCACAATGGTCCCCTCAACAGTGTAGTGCCACAATGGTCCCCTCAACAGTGTAGTGCCACAGTGGTCCCCTCAACAGTGTAGTGTCACAGTGGTCCCCTCAACAGTGTAGTGTCACAGTGGTCCCCTCAACAGTGTAGTGTCACAGTGGTCCCCTCAACAGTGTAGTGTCACAATGGTCCCCTCAACAGTGTAGTGTCACAGTGGTCCCCTCAACAGTGTAGTGTCACAGTGGTCCCCTCAACAGTGTAGTGTCACAATGGTCCCCTCAACAGTGTAGTGTCACAGTGGTCCCCTCAACAGTGTAGTGTCACAGTGGTCCCCTCAACAGTGTAGTGTCACAGTGGTCCCCTCAACAGTGTAGTGTCACAGTGGTCCCCTCAACAGTGTAGTGCCACAGTGGTCCCCTCAACAGTGTAGTGTCACAGTGGTCCCCTCAACAGTGTAGTGCCACAGTGGTCCCCTCAACAGTGTAGTGTCACAGTGGTCCCCTCAACAGTGTAGTGTCACAGTGGTCCCCTCAACAGTGTAGTGTCACAGTGGTCCCCTCAACAGTGTAGTGTCACAGTGGTCCCCTCAACAGTGTAGTGTCACAGTGGTCCCCTCAACAGTGTAGTGTCACAGTGTCCCCTCAACAGTGTAGTGTCACAGTGTCCCCTCAACAGTGTAGTGTCACAGTGTCCCCTCAACAGTGTAGTGTCACAGTGGTCCCCTCAACAGTGTAGTGTCACAATGGTCCCCTCAACAGTGTAGTGCCACAATGGTCCCCTCAACAGTGTAGTGTCACAGTGGTCCCCTCAACAGTGTAGTGTCACAGTGGTCCCCTCAACAGTGTAGTGTCACAGTGGTCCCCTCAACAGTGTAGTGTCACAGTGGTCCCCTCAACAGTGTAGTGTCACAGTGGTCCCCTCAACAGTGTAGTGTCACAGTGGTCCCCTCAACAGTGTAGTGTCACAGTGGTCCCCTCAACAGTGTAGTGTCACAGTGGTCCCCTCAACAGTGTAGTGTCACAGTGGTCCCCTCAACAGTGTAGTGCCACAGTGGTCCCCTCAACAGTGTAGTGCCACAGTGGTCCCCTCAACAGTGTAGTGTCACAGTGGTCCCCTCAACAGTGTAGTGTCACAGTGGTCCCCTCAACAGTGTAGTGCCACAGTGGTCCCCTCAACAGTGTAGTGCCACAATGGTCCCCTCAACAGTGTAGTGCCACAATGGTCCCCTCAACAGTGTAGTGTCACAGTGGTCCCCTCAACAGTGTAGTGTCACAGTGGTCCCCTCAACAGTGTAGTGCCACAATGGTCCCCTCAACAGTGTAGTGTCACAGTGGTCCCCTCAACAGTGTAGTGTCACAGTGGTCCCCTCAACAGTGTAGTGTCACAGTGGTCCCCTCAACAGTGTAGTGTCACAGTGGTCCCCTCAACAGTGTAGTGTCACAGTGGTCCCCTCAACAGTGTAGTGCCACAGTGGTCCCCTCAACAGTGTAGTGTCACAGTGGTCCCCTCAACAGTGTAGTGCCACAGTGGTCCCCTCAACAGTGTAGTGCCACAATGGTCCCCTCAACAGTGTAGTGTCACAGTGGTCCCCTCAACAGTGTAGTGTCACAGTGGTCCCCTCAACAGTGTAGTGTCACAATGGTCCCCTCAACAGTGTAGTGTCACAGTGGTCCCCTCAACAGTGTAGTGCCACATGGTCCCCTCAACAGTGTAGTGTCACAGTGGTCCCCTCAACAGTGTAGTGTCACAGTGGTCCCCTCAACAGTGTAGTGTCACAGTGGTCCCCTCAACAGTGTAGTGTCACAGTGGTCCCCTCAACAGTGTAGTGCCACAATGGTCCCCTCAACAGTGTAGTGTCACAATGGTCCCCTCAACAGTGTAGTGTCACAGTGGTCCCCTCAACAGTGTAGTGCCACAGTGGTCCCCTCAACAGTGTAGTGTCACAGTGGTCCCCTCAACAGTGTAGTGTCACAGTGGTCCCCTCAACAGTGTAGTGTCACAGTGGTCCCCTCAACAGTGTAGTGTCACAATGGTCCCCTCAACAGTGTAGTGCCACAGTGGTCCCCTCAACAGTGTAGTGTCACAGTGGTCCCCTCAACAGTGTAGTGCCACAGTGGTCCCCTCAACAGTGTAGTGTCACAATGGTCCCCTCAACAGTGTAGTGCCACAGTGGTCCCCTCAACAGTGTAGTGCCACAATGGTCCCCTCAACAGTGTAGTGCCACAGTGGTCCCCTCAACAGTGTAGTGTCACAATGGTCCCCTCAACAGTGTAGTGCCACAGTGGTCCCCTCAACAGTGTAGTGCCACAATGGTCCCCTCAACAGTGTAGTGTCACAGTGGTCCCCTCAACAGTGTAGTGTCACAGTGGTCCCCTCAACAGTGTAGTGCCACAATGGTCCCCTCAACAGTGTAGTGCCACAATGGTCCCCTCAACAGTGTAGTGTCACAGTGGTCCCCTCAACAGTGTAGTGTCACAGTGGTCCCCTCAACAGTGTAGTGCCACAGTGGTCCCCTCAACAGTGTAGTGTCACAGTGGTCCCCTCAACAGTGTAGTGTCACAATGGTCCCCTCAACAGTGTAGTGTCACAATGGTCCCCTCAACAGTGTAGTGCCACAGTGGTCCCCTCAACAGTGTAGTGTCACAGTGGTCCCCTCAACAGTGTAGTGTCACAGTGGTCCCCTCAACAGTGTAGTGCCACAGTGGTCCCCTCAACAGTGTAGTGCACAGTGGTCCCCTCAACAGTGTAGTGTCACAGTGGTCCCCTCAACAGTGTAGTGTCACAATGGTCCCCTCAACAGTGTAGTGCCACAATGGTCCCCTCAACAGTGTAGTGTCACAATGGTCCCCTCAACAGTGTAGTGCCACAGTGGTCCCCTCAACAGTGTAGTGCCACAATGGTCCCCTCAACAGTGTAGTGTCACAGTGGTCCCCTCAACAGTGTAGTGTCACAGTGGTCCCCTCAACAGTGTAGTGTCACAGTGGTCCCCTCAACAGTGTAGTGTCACAGTGGTCCCCTCAACAGTGTAGTGTCACAGTGGTCCCCTCAACAGTGTAGTGTCACAGTGGTCCCCTCAACAGTGTAGTGTCACAGTGGTCCCCTCAACAGTGTAGTGTCACAGTGGTCCCCTCAACAGTGTAGTGTCACAGTGGTCCCCTCAACAGTGTAGTGTCACAGTGGTCCCCTCAACAGTGTAGTGTCACAGTGGTCCCCTCAACAGTGTAGTGTCACAGTGGTCCCCTCAACAGTGTAGTGTCACAATGGTCCCCTCAACAGTGTAGTGCCACAGTGGTCCCCTCAACAGTGTAGTGTCACAATGGTCCCCTCAACAGTGTAGTGCCACAATGGTCCCCTCAACAGTGTAGTGTCACAATGGTCCCCTCAACAGTGTAGTGCCACAGTGGTCCCCTCAACAGTGTAGTGTCACAGTGGTCCCCTCAACAGTGTAGTGCCACAATGGTCCCCTCAACAGTGTAGTGTCACAATGGTCCCCTCAACAGTGTAGTGTCACAATGGTCCCCTCAACAGTGTAGTGTCACAATGGTCCCCTCAACAGTGTAGTGTCACAATGGTCCCCTCAACAGTGTAGTGTCACAGTGGTCCCCTCAACAGTGTAGTGTCACAATGGTCCCCTCAACAGTGTAGTGTCACAATGGTCCCCTCAACAGTGTAGTGCCACAATTGTCCCCTCAACAGTGTAGTGTCACAGTGGTCCCCTCAACAGTGTAGTGTCACAATGGTCCCCTCAACAGTGTAGTGCCACAGTGTCCCCTCAACAGTCACTCTGATACATACCCCATATTTACCCTCTGATACATACCCCATATTTACCCTCTGATACATACCCCTNAAAGACGTGCATACTTAAAATTGCTGAAGGCTGACTTTTTAATAACAGTTGCCTGGCTCCCTGTATCAACAAAGCTGTCAATCTTACACCTTCCACTTTCACTTCAAAGTAGGCCTACCATCACTAGGAGCCTGCTTTCATGCTTTCGTACTAATGAGTTTACAATCTCTCTGTATATGTCCGTGCTTCCCGCAGGAGTAACACCTCCGCGGATCTCTGTTGGTACCCGCGCAGGGTGGCTCGAACTTGCAGCTGAGGGCTGCTTCCCGCCTGGCGAACCCGCGCTCCAGCTTCTCAGCTGGTCTCGCCCGCCTTGACTCAACGCCTCTACGTATGGGGACGGCTGAGCGCCCGATGTCCCTGTGCGCGTCTGCCTGTCCAAGGCTGTGGCGGCCTGTTGGACTAGGTCTTTATAACTCACGAACGCTCCCTCTGCAAATAAAAACGGTCCCATAGCAGAAGGTAACGTTTTGCAGAACAATTGTTTGGCTAATCGCTCTGCCTGACTGGAATCTAACCCCAGTTCCGTAGTAAGGTCGTCAACCCTGCCCTTTAATAGTGTCCCAAAATCTTTGACGGTGCTGCGGTCATCCCTCTTAAGTGACTGCAGATAAAAATGCGCCTCATCTTCTGACACCTTTTCCTTAAATCTGTCCCTAATCGCTTGGACAAACTGTGGCCAAGTCGTCAGGTGCTGAAACTCTGACAATCTCGCCAGTGGACCGGCTACGTCCACGCAAGACCCCATAGCGAGAGTAATTTTCAAACTGTCCTCTGGGACAGCCTCCAGCATCGAACTAATCTGACAGAGCCAGTCTTCCACTCGGCGGTTGCGTTCCACCTTAATAAGCGGCAATTCCGTACCTCTGAGTGTCGGTAGAGTCAACCTGGGAATCAGACTCATAATTCCCGGTTTGTATGATGCGGGGCTACTGGAAGTGGGTGGGCCCTGGGGTTGGGACTGGGTGAGGGTGGGGTTGGGGTTGAGGAATGGTGTGGTAGCCTCGGGTTGGGGTGTGGATTGAGGGTGGGGATGGGGTTGAGGAATGGTGTGGGTAGCCTCGGGTTGGGGTGTGGATTGAGGGTGGGGATGGGGTTGAGGAATGGTGTGGGTAGCCTCGGGTTGGGGTGTGGATTGAGGGTGGGGATGGGGTTGAGGAATGGTGTGGGTAGCCTCGGGTTGGGGTGTGGATTGAGGGTGGGGATGGGGTTGAGGAATGGTGTGGGTAGCCTCGGGTTGGGGTGTGGATTGAGGGTGGGGATGGGGTTGAGGAATGGTGTGGGTAGCTCGGGTTGGGGTGTGGCTGGAGGGTGGGGATGAGGTACTGTGTGGGTGGTCTGGGGTTGGAATGGGAAAGGGGTGGCCTGAGGTAGGAATGGGTATGGGGTAGCCTGGGGTTGGGGGAAGGGTTGGTATAGGAATGGAGGTTGGGGTATATGAAATGAGGATGGGGTTGGTATAGGAAGTGAGGATGGGGTTGGTATAGGGGATAGGGTTGAGGTTGTTGTGATGGGTGAAGTGTACCCAGGTATTGTGGTATTGCTCTGTGACGTTGTTCCTGCTGTTGGTGTGGCGTCGATGTTATGTGTGGGGGAACCCAAGACGGCTCCCCCCACTCTTGGGACGAATCCTCCCTAGACTCCCCACTCATATCAATAATTGTATCTGCACTTGCCCGGAAAGATACGCCCGGCTGCCCAGTCCTTTGCAGAACCCGCGACCCCGTCGCCTCAGTCCCACTGACTCCACCTGTGACGTCAGCTGAGCTACCCGAGCGGTCCCCAGTGGTGTCGGAAGAGGTGCGATCCTCTACACTTCCACTCCCACTGGTCGCCACTGACTGGTCACTGTCTGGGTTAAGCATGTCCTGTGATTGCTGGTGTGCCATGTTTCTTGTAGCTACCCTTCGATACAACCTCTACCCGGACTTCACTACAACCGTGAACTTACACAAATAAAAACACAACTCTTTTCTAAGAAAAAAACTAACCAAATTCCCAAAGTAGGAAATACAACGATTAATCGAGAGAATCGCTGAAGTGAATCCGATGAATGAGCGTCTGCCCCGCACTCGTGTCTGACCTTGAAGTAACCCGCAGTTCTATTACTGAAACCTAAGTCCTTTACGTTAAAAAAATTAAAGAATCTAATTCATATAAAACAATTTAAAATGATAAAATAACTAACGCGCAGCACTCGTGATAGATTAATAAAGAATATTTACTGTACTTTAATACTAAACGCACTTGAAGTGAGCAGCGTGGCCACTGATGACTGATGGAGCGGGGCCAGCTGCGCTGAAAAACTAAGTCCCGCGCTTTTTCGCTTAAACGCTGAAAAATCAAAATTTTTGTTCTGAAGGAAAATAACTAGTTTTACGTTACTAAACAGCTCTAGCGATTAATATAGACTCCCAGGACATATATGTGCTTGCCAAAATTTGAATTTTCACCAAAAACTTGCGTTTTTTACTCAGTGCTGGACTCTGCCAAATTTTTGCACCCAGAAAAAATTCTATCACCCAAAATATGGTAAAACTCCCTTAATTCGTCAAAAATGGGTTTCTTGTTCTCAGATATAAATACGCTATTATTTAATACTGACACTGTATACAAAACAACACTGACACATCGGGCGGTTTCAACACTCATCAATTCGAATTTTCATCAAAATCTGAGGTTTTCACCTCAAGTGGACTCTAATAAAATCACAACACGATTTTCTCGAAAAAATAACTAAATTCGGCAAAAATGTAATTATCACTGTTTAATGCTTAAGAACAGAATTACGTCCCTTGCGCGCACTAGAGAGTAATGCTGGCCCCAGAATGTACACGAAACATGAGAATTCGAATTTTCGCCAAAATGTACGAATCTAGCCCAAGCTGGACTTAGAAAATTTTTCGACCTACGTTTCCACAAAAAAAATTCTAAGTCTAAAAACGTAATTCTACCGTCTTACTGGTAAAACTAGAAACAATATCACTCGCAACGACTGGGGAATCCTAATGATACCCAGACCATGTACGTGACCCACTAATACAAATTAATTACAGTTAACGACTTTCCAACGTTGACTTAGCCGAAAACTTATCCCAAAATACTTAGAAATATTTCCACGAGTTCTATCAGACACTTACACGAAAATTACTATCCCTTAACAAACTCCTTCACTTAACTATCGTGACCGACCTATAGCCCTAAGTTCAGAGGATTAACTACGCTCTAGAACCAACGCCTCTGACTTAGACTGATATAATAAGGAATAGCAAGACTTAATGTACGCACTTAGCCTAATATACACGAAAATACTGAACACTTGGGGAAAAATTTTTAACCGGGGATTGAATTTAGGGGAAAAAATCGTTAATCTCTAGAAAACGCAATTAAACGGGATTACTTTATAAATTTAATTATACTTAATTTAAAGATACACTCGACTTAATACTATAATTGCTCCTACCGGCTCGCCGTCCCGCGCCTAGCCTAGGGGTCTCGACCGTCTAGATTCTAACAGAGCGACACGCAGCTTTCAGCAACAATTAGACTAGAGGCGACTCAACCTCCACTAAGTGTGCGATCACTTAGTCGTTGAATCGTTGCTAGGTAGTTTACTAGTCCGTCCCTCGGAGGCCGCAACGCCCTTCACGGATTTACGTTTTTCCTTAGCGTTTTGGGTCGTCTAACAACGCCCTCGGACTATCTCCTGGCGTCCCACAGATAAATCCGCCCAGACAGCCCACAAGGAACTGCTGTTGAGAGTATGATGGCTCCCAACACCTCTGAATCTATTGCAATGGGTCGAGTATGGTACCCAGTCCAATAAACTCGGAGCGGTCTCCTTAACCAATAAAACTGAACAGAAATTACTTACTAACTAATCCTTAATAGTATCAGCCCGCATGAACGCAAGATTCGCCAATCCCCACTCAAACGCACTGTCGTGAGGCGCACTGCTAATCCTGGCCCGCGGCTGTCCTCCCTAGCCTCCACGCACGTGTCCGAATGGCGAGACGCGTGAGCCTTTCAACAATTTCAAACAAAATTGTTGAAACCACCGCTGTGCACCATTGTAACACGGGACGGGTTCTCACTTCCTTCTACCCTCTTTTTCTCTCTTTACCCGTGTTCTTTACTTTGGTTCTTAACCAAGGGACCCCACGACTTTTACTCGAGCCGACTCCACGCCACGTGGTCTCAAGACGATTTACCGACTTGAGATTCTACAACCCGTATGACGTGAAAATAGACTTCTAGCAAAGTTCTAGGATCTCCTTTCCGCCGCCACCACCAGATCAGTAACCAAAATGAGCAATGATCGAGATCTGGATCGACCACGCTAAACAATCAACCTTGGGGCTTGATTCCCCACTAGTACAAATAAACCCTGGATCTTACGTGTGTAGTTAATTAAAATCAACAGGAGTGATAATCCTGATTGGATGTGAATGATATACTCAGATTCGAGGAGCATAGGCGTCCACCTCAACTCGACCACGTGGGGACCACGTGACAAGGACCACACATAATACAAAAGAAAATGGAAATAATAAAAATACACATTAAGCTAATTAATTTATTCAAAAATTAAGCAAAATCTAAATAATTGAGCACTCCCTAACTGAATATTAACGGCAATGAGTGACCTATCCCTAAGAAACTCCAAGCAACTTTTACCTTCTATAGACAGCTAGATGTTGTGTTGCCTTGGGGAAGAGGTGAGATGGATGACCTCTCCCAGTTGCTGCTGAAACCACACTGCCCTGTCCTCTCTCTCCACTACCCAGAGGCCTAGATCTGTATTCTTCCGCTAGTATCTAAGTTACTTTGCCAGGCTTAAGTTATAACAATTAACCTCTGTCGTACTGAATTATCCGGATTGATTGATTTATTGTACTGAAGTTAAATTACACAAACATCTTTATGAAGAGCTATTCCCAATTACAACATAGCTATTTGACCTTTGAGAAATAGAGGACATGGAACCTCGTGACCTATGACCTCCGGTCACTCCGCGTCACAACCTAGTTCTTGCTTGTGACGTCACTGATGGTGACTTAAAGTCCTTCTAATAATGAGAATACTCTTGATATTATGAACAGTAGTACTATACAATGCAATTTGAATGCAAAATGACTGAAGGTTAATTTCTCTAAGTAAGTGAATACTGTAGAAAGATTCATTATGAAGCTTGGGAACAAAGGTGGTTATTTCCACCGCTAAGTCCCTGGGGGATGCTCCCACGCGGGTCCAGCTTCCCATTCTCCCTTGTGTAGATAACCATTCTGGATAATTTTTACAACAAGCCTCGATTGTTACAGTGTAGTGCCACAATGGTCCCCTCAACAGTGTAGTGCCACAGTGGTCCCCTCAACAGTGTAGTGTCACAGTGGTCCCCTCAACAGTGTAGTGCCACAGTGGTCCCCTCAACAGTGTAGTGCCACAATGGTCCCCTCAACAGTGTAGTGTCACAGTGGTCCCCTCAACAGTGTAGTGCCACAATGGTCCCCTCAACAGTGTAGTGTCACAGTGGTCCCCTCAACAGTGTAATGCCACAATGGTCCCCTCAACAGTGTAGTGCCACAATGGTCCCCTCAACAGTGTAGTGTCACAGTGGTCCCCTCAACAGTGTAGTGTCACAGTGGTCCCCTCAACAGTGTAGTGTCACAGTGGTCCCCTCAACAGTGCAGTGTCACAGTGGTCCCCTCAACAGTGTAGTGTCACAGTGGTCCCCTCAACAGTGTAGTAACACAATGGTCCCCTCAACAGTGTAGTGTCACAGTGGTCCCCTCAACAGTGTAGTGTCACAGTGGTCCCCTCAACAGTGTAGTGTCACAGTGGTCCCCTCAACAGTGTAGTGTCACAGTGGTCCCCTTAACAGTGTAGTGCCACAATGGTCCCCTCAACAGTGTTGTGTCACAGTGGTCCCCTCAACAGTGTAGTGCCACAATGGTCCCCTCAACAGTGTAGTGTCACAGTGGTCCCCTCAACAGTGTAGTGTCACAGTGGTTCCCTTAACAGTGTAGTGCCACAATGGTCCCCTCAACAGTGTAGTGTCACAGTGGTCCCCTCAACAGTGTAGTGTCACAGTGGTCCCCTTAACAGTGTAGTGCCACAATGGTCCCCTCAACAGTGTAGTGTCACAGTGGTCCCCTCAACAGTGTAGTGTCACAGTGGTCCCCTCAACAGTGTAGTGTCACAGTGGTCCCCTTAACAGTGTAGTGCCACAATGGTCCCCTCAACAGTGTAGTGCCACAATGGTCCCCTCAACAGTGTAGTGTCACAAGGGACCGACAAGAATGAGAGGAGGGGATGAACCAGCCTTGCTGGATTTGATATTTACCCTAAATGAGTCGGATATAAGGGAAGTTAAGTTGGAAGCCCCCTTGGGAATGAGTGATCATAGTGTATTGAGCTTTGAGTACCTGGTTGAGCTAGGAATTATCACCCCCAAAAAAGAACTGGGAACCAAAGGGCTGGCGTACGGAAAGGGAAACTATGAGGAGATGAATAAATTCCTATGGGACATACATTGGGACACAGAACTCGGAACCAAGTCCGTACAAGACATGATGGACTATGTCACCCAAAAATGTCAGGAGGCTGTAAGCAGGTTTGTCCCAGCCCAACAGGAAAAAACAGAGAAGCAAAGGAAGAATCCGTGGTTTAATAGGGAATGTATGAAAGCAAAGGAGCTGAACAAAAGGGCATGGAGGAACTTTCGTAATAACAGAACACCAGAAAGTAGAGAGAGATACCAGAGAACCAGGAACGAGTATGTCAGTGTGAGAAGAGCAGCTGAGAAAAGGTATGAAAATGATATAGCTAATAAAGCCAAGACTGAACCAAAGCTACTACACAGTCACATCAGGAGGAAGACAACAGTGAAGGAACAGGTGATTAAACTTAGGGTGGGCGAGGACAGGTACACAGAGAATGACAAAGAGGTGTGTGAAGAACTCAACAAAAGGTTCCAGGAGGTCTTTACAATAGAACAGGGAGATATCACGGCGCTGGGAGAGGTGGCAGCAAACCAGCTGACCTTGGATAGGTTCGAAATTACAAGAGATGAGGTCAAAAAGCACCTATTGGAGCTGGATGTGAGAAAAGCTGTTGGGCCGGATGGAATCTCGCCATGGGTATTGAAAGAGTGTGCAGGAGCACTTTGCTTACCACTCTCCATAGTGTATAGTAAGTCACTGGAAACGGGGGACCTACCAGAATTATGGAAGACTGCTAATGTAGTACCAATATACAAAAAGGGTGACAGACAAGAGGCACTGAACTACAGGCCAGTGTCCTTAACTTGTATACCATGCAAGGTGATGGAGAAGATTGTGAGAAAAAACCTAGTAACACATCTGGAGAGAAGAGACTTCGTGACAACCCATCAACATGGGTTCAGGGAGGGTAAATCTTGCCTTACAGGCTTGATAGAATTCTACTATCAGGTGACAAGAATTAAGCAAGAAAGAGAAGGGTGGGCGGACTGCATTTTTTTGGACTGTCGGAAAGCCTTTGACACAGTACCCCATAAAAGGTTGATGCATAAGCTGGAGAAACAGGCAGGAGTAACAGGTAGGGCGCTCCAGTGGATAAGGGAGTACCTAAGCAATAGGAAGCAGAGAGTTACAGTGAGGGGTGAGACCTCAGACTGGCGTGAAGTCACCAGTGGAGTCCCACAGGGCTCTGTACTTGGACCTATCCTGTTTCTGATATACGTAAATGATCTTCCAGAGGGTATAGACTCATTCCTCTCAATGTTTGCTGACGACGCCAAAATTATGAGAAGGATTAAGACAGAGGAGGACAGCTTGAGACTTCAAGAAGACCTGGACAAGCTGCAGGAATGGTCGAACAAATGGCTGTTAGAGTTTAACCCAAGCAAATGTAATGTAATGAAGATAGGGGTAGGAAGCAGGAGACCAGATACAAGGTATCATTTGGGAGATGAAATACTTCAAGAGTCAGAGAGAGAGAAAGACCTGGGGGTTGATATCACGCCAGACCTGTCCCCTGAAGCTCATATCAAGAGGATAACATTAGCAGCATATGCCAGGTTGGCTAACATAAGAACGGCCTTTAGAAACTTGTGTAAGGAATCTTTCAGAACATTATATACCACATATGTCAGACCAATCCTGGAGTATGCGGCTCCAGCATGGAGTCCCTATCTAGTCAAGCATAAGACTAAACTGGAAAAGGTTCAAAGGTTTGCCACCAGACTAGTACCCGAGCTGAGAGGTATGAGCTACGAGGAGCGACTGCAGGAATTAAACCTCACTTCGTTGGAAGACAGAAGAGTTAGGGGGGACATGATCACCACATTCAAGATTCTCAGGGGAATCGACAGGGTTGATAAAGACAGGCTGTTTAACACAAGGGGCACACGCACTAGGGGACACAGGTGGAAGCTGAGTGCCCAAATGAGCCACAGAGATATTAGAAAGAACTTTTTTAGTGTCAGAGTGGTTGACAAATGGAATGCATTAGGAAGCGATGTGGTGGAGGCTGACTCCATACACAGTTTCAAGTGTAGATATGATAGAGCCCATTAGGCTCAGGGAACTGTACACCTGTTGATTGACGGTTGAGAGGCGGGACCAAAGAGCCAGAGCTCAACCCCCGCAAGCACAACTAGGTGAGTACAACTAGGTGAGTACAGTGGTCCCCTCAACAGTGTAGTGTCACAGTGGTCCCCTCAACAGTGTAGTGTCACAGTGGTCCCCTCAACAGTGAAGTGTCACAGTGGTCCCCTCAACAGTGTAGTGTCACAGTGGTCCCCTCAACAGTGTAGTGCCACAATGGTCCCCTCAACAGTGTAGTGCCACAATGGTCCCCTCAACAGTGTAGTGTCACAGTGGTCCCCTCAACAGTGTAGTGTCACAGTGGTCCCCTCAACAGTGTAGTGCCACAATGGTCCCCTCAACAGTGTAGTGTCACAGTGGTCCCCTCAACAGTGTAGTGTCACAATGGTCCCCTCAACAGTGTAGTGTCACAATGGTCCCCTCAACAGTGTAGTGTCACAATGGTCCCCTCAACAGTGTAGTGTCACAGTGGTCCCCTCAACAGTGTAGTGCCACAATGGTCCCCTCAACAGTGTAGTGTCACAATGGTCCCCTCAACAGTGTAGTGTCACAGTGGTCCCCTCAACAGTGTAGTGCCACAATGGTCCCCTCAACAGTGTAGTGTCACAGTGGTCCCCTCAACAGTGTAGTGTCACAGTGGTCCCCTCAACAGTGTAGTGTCACAGTGGTCCCCTCAACAGTGTAGTGCCACAATGGTCCCCTCAACAGTGTAGTGCCACAATGGTCCCCTCAACAGTGTAGTGCCACAGTGGTCCCTCAACAGTGTAGTGTCACTGCTTTGCCCTCAACAGTGTAGTGCCACAATGGTCCCCTCAACAGTGTTGTGCCACAGTGGTCCCCTCAACAGTGTAGTGTCACTGCTGTGCCCTCAACAGTGTAGTGCCACAGTGGTCCCCTCAACAGTGTAGTGTCACAATGGTCCCCTCAACAGCGTAGTGCCACAATGGTCCCCTCAACAGTGTAGTGTTACAGTGGTCCCCTCAACAGTGTAGTGTCACAGTGGTCCCTCAACAGTGTAGTGTCACAGTGGTCCCCTCAACAGTGTAGTGTCACAATGGTCCCCTCAACAGTGTAGTGTCACAGTGGTCCCCTCAACAGTGTAGTGTCACAATGGTCCCCTCAACAGTGTAGTGTCACAGTGGTCCCCTCAACAGTGTAGTGTCACTGTGGTCCCCTCAACAGTGTAGTGCCACAGTGGTCCCCTCAACAGTGTAGTGTCACAATGGTCCCCTCAACAGTGTAGTGTCACAGTGGTCCCCTCAACAGTGTAGTGCCACAATGGTCCCCTCAACAGTGTAGTGCCACAATGGTCCCCTCAACAGTGTAGTGTCACAATGGTCCCCTCAACAGTGTAGTGTCACAGTGGTCCCCTCAACAGTGTAGTGTCACAGTGGTCCCCTCAACAGTGTAGTGTCACAGTGGTCCCCTCAACAGTGTAGTATCACAATGGTCCCCTCAACAGTGCAGTGTCACAGTGGTCCCCTCAACAGTGTAGTGCCACATTGGTCCCCTCAACAGTGTAGTGTCACAGTGGTCCCTCAACAGTGTAGTGTCACAGTGGTCCCCTCAACAGTGTAGTGTCACAGTGGTCCCCTCAACAGTGTAGTGTCACAATGGTCCCCTCAACAGTGTAGTGTCACAGTGGTCCCCTCAACAGTGTAGTGTCACAGTGGTCCCCTCAACAGTGTAGTGTCACAGTGGTCCCCTCAACAGTGTAGTGTCACAGTGGTCCCCTCAACAGTGTAGTGTCACAGTGGTCCCCTCAACAGTGTAGTGTCACAATGGTCCCCTCAACAGTGTAGTGTCACAGTGGTCCCCTCAACAGTGTAGTGTCACATGGTCCCCTCAACAGTGTAGTGCCACAATGGTCCCCTCAACAGTGTAGTGTCACAGTGGTCCCCTCAACAGTGTAGTGTCACAGTGGTCCCCTCAACAGTGTAGTGCCACAGTGGTCCCCTCAACAGTGTAGTGTCACAGTGGTCCCCTCAACAGTGTAGTGTCACAATGGTCCCCTCAACAGTGTAGTGCCACAATGGTCCCCTCAACAGTGTAGTGTCACAATGGTCCCCTCAACAGTGTAGTGTCACAGTGGTCCCCTCAACAGTGTAGTGCCACAATGGTCCCTCAACAGTGTAGTGTCACAGTGGTCCCTCAACAGTGTAGTGTCACAGTGGTCCCTCAACAGTGTAGTGTCACAGTGGTCCCCTCAACAGTGTAGTGTCACAGTGGTCCCCTCAACAGTGTAGTGTACAGTGGTCCCCTCAACAGTGTAGTGTCACAGTGGTCCCCTCAACAGTGTAGTGTCACAGTGGTCCCCTCAACAGTGTAGTGTCACAGTGGTCCCCTCAACAGTGTAGTGTCACAGTGGTCCCCTCAACAGTGTAGTGTCACAGTGGTCCCTCAACAGTGTAGTGTCACTGTGGTCCCCTCAACAGTGTAGTGTCACAGTGGTCCCCTCAACAGTGTAGTGTCACTGTGGTCCCTCAACAGTGTAGTGTCACAGTGGTCCCCTCAACAGTGTAGTGTCACAGTGGTCCCCTCAACAGTGTAGTGTCACAGTGGTCCCTCAACAGTGTAGTGTCACAGTGGTCCCCTCAACAGTGTAGTGTCACAGTGGTCCCCTCAACAGTGTAGTGTCACAGTGGTCCCCTCAACAGTGTAGTGTCACAGTGGTCCCCTCAACAGTGTAGTGTCACAATGGTCCCCTCAACAGTGTAGTGCCACAGTGCTCCCCTCAACAGTGTAGTGTCACAGTGGTCCCCTCAACAGTGTAGTGCCACAGTGGTCCCCTCAACAGTGTAGTGTCACAGTTGTCCCCTCAACAGTGTAGTGTCACAATGGTCCCCTCAACAGTGTAGTGCCACAGTGGTCCCCTCAACAGTGTAGTGTCACAGTGGTCCCCTCAACAGTGTAGTGTCACAATGGTCCCCTCAACAGTGTAGTGTCACAATGGTCCCCTCAACAGTGTAGTGCCACATTGGTCCCCTCAACAGTGTAGTGTCATGCTGTGCCCTCAACAGTGTAGTGTCACAATGGTCCCCTCAACAGTGTAGTGCCACAATGGTCCCCTCAACAGTGTAGTGCACAGTGGTCCCTCAACAGTGTGAGTGTCACAGTGGTCCCCTCAACAGTGTAGTGTCACAGTGGTCCCCTCAACAGTGTAGTGTCACAGTGGTCCCTCAACAGTGTAGNGTGTGTGTGCGTGTGCGTGTGCGTGTGCGTGTGCGTGTCTGTGTTAGTGTAGTGCACTAGATGTTCTCTGGTCAGTTTATTGCGAAAATTATCCCTTGTGCTGTGTAGTGTCACAGCAGTCCCCCTCCCCCCTGGCCAGTGTAGTGTCACTGCTGTGCCATCAACAGTGTAGTGTCACAATGGTCCCCTCAACAGTATAGTGTCACAGTGGTCTCCTCAACAGTGTAGTGTCACAGTGATCCCCTCAACAGTGTAGTGCCACAGTGGTCCCCTCAACAATGTAGTGCCACAATGGTCCCCTCAACAGTGTAGTGCCACAATGGTCCCCTCAAAAGTGTAGCGTCACAATGGTCCCCTCAACAGTGTAGTGCCACAGTGGTCCCCTCAACAGTGTAGTGCCACAGTGGTCCCCTCAACAGTGTAGTGTCACAATGGTCCCCTCAACAGTGTAGTGCCACAATGGTCCCCTCAACAGTGTAGTGCCACAGTGGTCCCCTCAACAGTGTAGTGCCACAATGGTCCCCTCAACAGTGTAGTGTCACAGTGGTCCCCTCAACAGTGTAGTGTCACAATGGTCCCCTCAACAGTGTAGTGCCACAATGGTCCCCTCAACAGTGTAGTGCCACAATGGTCCCCTCAACAGTGTAGTGCCACAATGGTCCCCTCAACAGTGTAGTGCCACAATGGTCCCCTCAACAGTGTAGTGCCACAATGGTCCCCTCAACAGTGTAGTGTCACAGGTCCCCTCAACAGTGTAGTGTCACAGTGGTCCCCTCAACAGTGTAGTGCCACAATGGTCCCCTCAACAGTGTAGTGCCACAATGGTCCCCTCAACAGTGTAGTGTCACAATGGTCCCCTCAACAGTGTAGTGCCACAATGGTCCCCTCAACAGTGTAGTGCCACAATGGTCCCCTCAACAGTGTAGTGTCACAGTGGTCCCCTCAACAGTGTAGTGTCACAGTGGTCCCCTCAACAGTGTAGTGCCACAATGGTCCCCTCAACAGTGTAGTGCCACAATGGTCCCCTCAACAGTGTAGTGTCACAGTGGTCCCCTCAACAGTGTAGTATCACAGTGGTCCCCTCAACAGTGTAGTGTCACTGTGGTCCCCTCAACAGTGTAGTGTCACAGTGGTCCCCTCAACAGTGTAGTGTCACAATGGTCCCCTCAACAGTGTAGTGTCACAGTGGTCCCCTCAACAGTGTAGTGTCACAGTGGTCCCCTCAACAGTGTAGTGTCACAATGGTCCCCTCAACAGTGTAGTGTCACAATGGTCCCCTCAACAGTGTAGTGCCACAGTGGTCCCCTCAACAGTGTAGTGTCACAATGGTCCCCTCAACAGTGTAGTGCCACAGTGGTCCCCTCAACAGTGTAGTGTCACAATGGTCCCCTCAACAGTGTAGTGTCACAATGGTCCCTCAACAGTGTAGTGTCACAATGGTCCCCTCAACATTGTAGTGCCACAATGGTCCCCTCAACAGTGTAGTGTCACAATGGTCCCTCAACAGTGTAGTGTCACAATGGTCCCCTCAACAGTGTAGTGCCACAGTGGTCCCCTCAACAGTGTAGTGTCACAATGGTCCCCTCAACAGTGTAGTGCCACAGTGGTCCCCTCAACAGTGTAGTGTCACAGTGGTCCCCTCAACAGTGTAGTGTCACTGCTGTGCCCTCAACAGTGTAGTGCCACAATGGTCCCCTCAACAGTGTAGTGTCACAGTGGTCCCCTCAACAGTGTAGTGTCACAGTGGTCCCCTCAACAGTGTAGTGTCACAGTGGTCCCCTCAACAGTGTAGTGCCACAATGGTCCCCTCAACAGTGTAGTGCCACAGTGGTCCCCTCAACAGTGTAGTGTCACAGTGGTCCCCTCAACAGTGTAGTGCCACAGTGGTCCCCTCAACAGTGTAGTGCCACAATGGTCCCCTCAACAGTGTAGTGTCACAGTGGTCCCCTCAACAGTGTAGTGCCACAGTGGTCCCCTCAACAGTGTAGTGCCACAATGGTCCCCTCAACAGTGTAGTGTCACAGTGGTCCCCTCAACAGTGTAGTGCCACAATGGTCCCCTCAACAGTGTAGTGCCACAATGGTCCCCTCAACAGTGTAGTGTCACAGTGGTCCCCTCAACAGTGTAGTGTCACAGTGGTCCCCTCAACAGTGTAGTGTCACAGTGGTCCCCTCAACAGTGTAGTGTCACAGTGGTCCCCTCAACAGTGTAGTGTCACAGTGGTCCCCTCAACAGTGTAGTAACACAATGGTCCCCTCAACAGTGTAGTGTCACAGTGGTCCCCTCAACAGTGTAGTGTCACAGTGGTCCCCTCAACAGTGTAGTGTCACAGTGGTCCCCTCAACAGTGTAGTGTCACAGTGGTCCCCTCAACAGTGTAGTGCCACAATGGTCCCCTCAACAGTGTAGTGTCACAGTGGTCCCCTCAACAGTGTAGTGTCACAGTGGTCCCCTCAACAGTGTAGTGTCACAGTGGTCCCCTCAACAGTGTAGTGTCACAGTGGTCCCCTCAACAGTGTAGTGTCACAGTGGTCCCCTCAACAGTGTAGTGTCACAGTGGTCCCCTCAACAGTGTAGTGTCACAGTGGTCCCCTCAACAGTGTAGTGTCACAGTGGTCCCCTCAACAGTGTAGTGTCACAGTGGTCCCCTCAACAGTGTAGTGTCACAATGGTCCCCTCAACAGTGTAGTGCCACAATGGTCCCCTCAACAGTGTAGTGTCACAGTGGTCCCCTCAACAGTGTAGTGTCACAGTGGTCCCCTCAACAGTGTAGTGTCACAGTGGTCCCCTCAACAGTGTAGTGCCACAATGGTCCCCTCAACAGTGTAGTGTCACAATGGTCCCCTCAACAGTGTAGTGTCACAGTGGTCCCCTCAACAGTGTAGTGTCACAGGTGTCCCCTCAACAGTGTAGTGTCACAGTGGTCCCCTCAACAGTGTAGAGTCACAGTGGTCCCCTCAACAGTGTAGTGTCACAGTGGTCCCCTCAACAGTGTAGTGTCACAGTGGTCCCCTCAACAGTGTAGTGTCACAGTGGTCCCCTCAACAGTGTAGTGCCACAGTGGTCCCCTCAACAGTGTAGTGCCACAATGGTCCCCTCAACAGTGTAGTGCCACAGTGGTCCCCTCAACAGTGTAGTGTCACAGTGGTCCCCTCAACAGTGTAGTGCCACAGTGGTCCCTCAACAGTGTAGTGTCACAATGGTCCCCTCAACAGTGTAGTGTCACAGTGGTCCCCTCAACAGTGTAGTGTCACAGTGGTCCCCTCAACAGTGTAGTGTCACAGTGGTCCCCTCAACAGTGTAGTGTCACAATGGTCCCCTCAACAGTGTAGTGCCACAATGGTCCCCTCAACAGTGTAGTGCCACAATGGTCCCCTCACAGTGTAGTGCCACAATGGTCCCCTCAACAGTGTAGTGTCACAATGGTCCCCTCAACAGTGTAGTGTCACAGTGGTCCCCTCAACAGTGTAGTGCACAATGGTCCCCTCAACAGTGTAGTGTCACAATGGTCCCCTCAACAGTGTAGTCACAATGGTCCCCTCAACAGTGTAGTGTCACAGTGGTCCCCTCAACAGTGTAGTGCCACAATGGTCCCCTCAACAGTGTAGTGCCACAATGGTCCCCTCAACAGTGTAGTGCCACAATGGTGGTCCCCTCAACAGTGTAGTGTCACAGTGGTCCCCTCAACAGTGTAGTGCCACAGTGGTCCCCTCAACAGTGTAGTGCCACAATGGTCCCCTCAACAGTGTAGTGCCACAATGGTCCCCTCAACAGTGTAGTGCCACATGGTAGTGTCACAATGGTCCCCTCAACAGTGTAGTGCCACAATGGTCCCCTCAACAGTGTAGTGCCACAATGGTCCCCTCAACAGTGTAGTGCCACAATGGTCCCTCAACAGTGTAGTGTCACAAATGTCCCCTCAACAGTGTAGTGTCACAGTGGTCCCCTCAACAGTGTAGTGCCACAATGGTCCCCTCAACAGTGTAGTGCCACAATGGTCCCCTCAACAGTGTAGTGTCACAATGGTCCCCTCAACAGTGTAGTGTCACAGTGGTCCCCTCAACAGTGTAGTGCCACAATGGTCCCCTCAACAGTGTAGTGCCACAATGGTCCCCTCAACAGTGTAGTGCCACAATGGTGGTTCCCTCAACAGTGTAGTGTCACAGTGGTCCCCTCAACAGTGTAGTGTCACAGTGGTCCCCTCAACAGTGTAGTGCCACAATGGTCCCCTCAACAGTGTAGTGCCACAATGGTCCCCTCAACAGTGTAGTGTCACAATGGTCCCCTCAACAGTGTAGTGTCACAGTGGTCCCCTCAACAGTGTAGTGTCACAGTGGTCCCCTCAACAGTGTAGTGCCACATGGTCCCCTCAACAGTGTAGTGTCACAATGGTCCCCTCAACAGTGTAGTGCCACAGTGGTTCCCCTCAACAGTGTGCCACAATGGTCCCCTCAACAGTGTAGTGTCACAATGGTTCCCCTCAACAGTGTAGTGCCACAATGGTCCCCTCAACAGTGTAGTGCCACAATGGTCCCCTCAACAGTGTAGTGCCACAATGGTCCCCTCAACAGTGTAGTGCCACAATGGTCCCCTCAACAGTGTAGTGTCACAATGGTCCCCTCAACAGTGTAGTGTCACAGTGGTCCCCTCAACAGTGTAGTGTCACAGTGGTCCCCTCAACAGTGTAGTGTCACAGTGGTCCCCTCAACAGTGTAGTGTCACAGTGGTCCCCTCAACAGTGTAGTGTCACAATGGTCCCCTCAACAGTGTAGTGCCGCAATGGTCCCCTCAACAGTGTAGTGCCACAATGGTCCCCTCAACAGTGTAGTGTCACAGTGGTCCCCTCAACAGTGTAGTGCCACAATGGTCCCCTCAACAGTGTAGTGTCACAATGGTCCCCTCAACAGTGTAGTGCCACAATGGTCCCCTCAACAGTGTAGTGTCACAATGGTCCCCTCAACAGTGTAGTGTCACAGTGGTCCCCTCAACAGTGTAGTGCCACAATGGTCCCCTCAACAGTGTAGTGTCACAATGGTCCCCTCAACAGTGTAGTGTCACAGTGGTCCCCTCAACAGTGTAGTGCCACAATGGTCCCCTCAACAGTGTAGTGCAACAATGGTCCCCTCAACAGTGTAGTGTCACAATGGTCCCCTCAACAGTGTAGTGTCACAGTGGTCCCCTCAACAGTGTAGTGCCACAATGGTCCCCTCAACAGTGTAGTGCCACAGTGGTCCCCCTCAACAGTGTAGTGTCACAGTGGTCCCCTCAACAGTGTAGTGCCACAATGGTCCCCTCAACAGTGTAGTGCCACAATGGTCCCCTCAACAGTGTAGTGCCACAATGGTCCCCTCAACAGTGTAGTGCCACAATGGTCCCCTCAACAGTGTAGTGCCACAATGGTCCCCTCAACAGTGTAGTGCCACAATGGTCCCCTCAACAGTGTAGTGCCACAGTGGTCCCCTCA